>PVIW01005312.1:0-109702 GCA_004026585.1 Noctilio leporinus
CAGGGAAGAAGGGCAGGCTTGAGCTGGAAGGGCCCAGAGAAGGTGACAGGTAGGGTCCAGAGGGCGCTTCTCACCCTCCCCCTGGATGGAAGAGGAAAGGGCAGATTTTCAGAGGAGTCCTACTCTGGCGGAAATGCCCAGCAGCGTTTACCCCAGCTTTTCACCCAGCCTCAGTTTTACTTCCAGCCAGAGAAGCAGGGAACATGGAGGCTTTGTAAAGGGAAGACGCGTAGAAGTGGATTTAATCCCAGTCCCTCAGTGCACGCTGCCTGCCAGGCACCTGGCCACCCAGCATGCCTGGACACGCAGAGGGACAGGGTGCCCCACCCTCCTAAGGCAGTCTGCTCCATTTCGTAGAGTTTTAAGTGGTTCCCAGTTCATCTCTAATCTGAGACTAAGTTGACTCCCTACAACTTTCCGGTTTGTCCAAAGCCCTCCTGGGGGCCCATAATACACCAGTGCTCCTCTTGTCCTGTGATAGGTACAGAGATGTGACATCCTAACCCCCAGCTCGTGCTCTCTTTCCCTGATAAGACTTTGGCCATGCTAGTAATGGCATGTGGTGTGTTGGTTCTTATTTTCCCCAGTGAGAGTTTGCTCTGGAGGCTAGTGTATTGGTGGTAAGAGTTAAGGCACAGAACCTAGCCTGGGGTCACATGGTGACAAGGCTGGGTCAGAACATTTCTCAGATTTCCTGATTTGCCGACTGTGATTACCTCAGCTGAGATCTGGGCTGCCATCCCCAGGGAGCAGGGGGCAGGCCCCTAGTAATGCCCTGGTGCCCAACAGCCTCTGCCTTGTGCCTGGACCAGGCTGAAGCTGTCAGTGGACAGAGTCCATACCTCTCTCCTCATCTTCCTTGCGTTCCCCCAGGTCCCAGAAGGAGCATTTGGAAAGACCCCTCTGGCACCCAGCTATTGCCTGAGTCTGCACCTTCCCTTCCCCTGCCCCCACGCGGGCAGCACTCACATGTGGCCTCCAGACCGGTCCTCCCTGGTGAGCATTCCCTCCTTCTCCATCAGCATCTGCCGGAAAGTCCTGACCTTCTGCCGGGTCTCCTCCTCAGAGTACCTGCAGGGGTGCAGGGAGGGTGAGGGTTGCTCTCCTGGTTTTGTTTCCATTCCTGCCTTGTGCCTCTCCTCTCCCCGAAGCCCTTCCTCACAAGAGCACTTCCCAGCTGAGAGGATGCCTCCAAGCAAGGCTCCCAGTGCTGGGGAAGCTCAAGGCCTGCCCAGTTTACACCAAAGCAGTCGACCAAGCAATTGAACAAACAAATCACCAGCCAAACAAACAAATAAACTAAAGGAAGAGTTGTTCTTAGAGATAGGGAGACAGACTAGGTGAGGCTACCCCTTCCTCCTGGCCCTCACCCACCCCCAGGGCAGGCCTCCCTCCAATATCCAAGCTGCAGTCGCTCTCTGGATACATTTAAGGGAGAAGTGAGAATCCATAACTTTTTCGACTTTCCTGGCTCCAAGGACATCTGACCCTCACAATAGCCTTGGGAGGTCCTTAGGACATCACCACTTCTGCAAGGTCAAGGCTACCAAATGGCATGCTGGGGATCCCAGTGCTAGATCCATTGTTTCCCTTTGCACTGGAGGGAGGTGGGTTGTGGGTGAAATCTGGGCCTGGAACATTAAATCCCTTACTTCTCTACTTCCTTCTCCCTTCCTCCCTGATCCAGGTCTCAGGTTAGGGACCAAAGTCTAGAATTTTCTACTCTTCATCCTTGCTTCTATACCCTGGGGTTAGCCCTCAACCTCTCTTACTGCACCACTGTAAGTAAGTAAGCTGCTGCCTGGGCCTTCCAGTTCCTCTGGCATTTCTCTCTCCAGCACGTGTCAGTATTACCCAGGTCAGGGAAGGGGGCGCGGTCTTTGCCCATCCAGCCCCTTTCCCTGTGCCAGAGACGTGGCAGGTATCCATTGGCTGCTGCTGAATGAATCTTGGGGTCCTTGGCCCCCACCCTCTCTCCTTCCTGGGCTGCAAATCATTGTCCTGGACATAAAACTTGGAGGCAAATACAACGGGGGTCCTGTCTTATCTCTATCATCCATTTACCATTCACCCTCTGTCCACGATGCAGGCCCAGCACCCCCCACTCAGCCTGTTCATGGAAACAGTACATTGTTCCCTCTTAGGGACCCCATATTCTTTCTTCATCCTTCTCTCCTCAATCTTTATCTCCCCTTGTTCAATAAGCATGTGTGGATTGACCCTGCCTTTTAAGAGAGCAATTTTACAATTCTTTTCAAAAGTCTTAAAAAAATAAATACACCTTTTGACTCAGGCTTACCCTGAGGAATAATCACAGCTAAGCACAAAGATGTGACTCATAGGATGTTTACAGCAGTACAGATACCCTCTGACCACGTTAGGTGCTGATGTTTATGTTTCCATAGTAACCTGCATCTCCTGGATCCTGGCAGGTGGCTCATGTACTAGTCATTATCTGTTGACTCCTTGTATTCTGTACTGGCCTGGGAGTTCCCTGAGGGCAAAGGCCTTGTCTGTCTGGATTTCTATTGTGTCGGCAGCACCTGGCACCTTACTTGCACATGGGATACTCCAAATTTTTGATAAATGAGTGATTGGTGATGGAGAGGCATCAGAGAGTTTGAAGGCTGGGTTTTTATTTTGGAAAGATGGCTTTGGTGGCTGTGTGGCTAGAGGAGAGGGGCCTGAAGGCAGGGAGGCTGGCATTGGGCTACTGCGGGAGTTCAGGCAGGAGATGGTGAAGTCAATGCTATTGAGTGGGCCTGAGGATGCAGGGGAAGAAGTGGACAAAAAAACTGTCTAGGTGGGAGAATGGCTGGAACTTGGGGTCTGATTGAACACATCGGGGGGCAGGGTAGGTGAGGAGCACAACTTTTCAACCAGGTGTCCTCTGACCCTCAGCTTGGCTCTGAGCCTCTGCAGGTTCAGGCACCTGTGTGGCCCACCTTAGGGAGAGTTGGATAATGCCTGGTATGGGGAGAGGTCCATCTCTTCCAACTCCCCACCCCCATCACAGGGAGGGTGTATGTGCTGGGGTAATGGGGTGCTCAGACCATACTATACTGACACCTCTAACCCAGTTTCACCAAGCTCTGGACCTGGGCCCATGGTGCCACCTCAGTCTCTATTTAGCATTCGGCTAGAGGGTCCTTGTCCTTGTGTATTGGGCAGTGCAGAGCACTTAGATAGCTGGGCTGCCCGGTGGCCAGGAAGAAGGGATGGTGGCTTTTCTCTGAGCAGGGGAGACACAGAAGAACTGCTCCCCCATTTCACTTCCTCAGGATGTCAGCTTGTTGTCGTCACCAGAACAGAGACAAGTAGCACAGGTCCTGCAAAACTGCTCGGCCCCTGGCTCATAGACCTGGGGGTGGGAGACACAGGCTGGCTGGACCATAGGCGTGGGGCTCTGAGTGTGGGTGGGCTGGGGAGGAGATGGCCCAAGAGAATGGCTGGGCCAGATCTCCAGTTGGATAGTAGGGACTCCAGGTGAGAGTTCAAGCCCCATGCCTAGGGGGTCTATGGAGGATGTGAGGCTGGGAGATGGGTTTCTTTAAGACCTGGAACAGGACATGTGCAGGGATTTGTGGCTTATCCCCAAGCCAGCTGGTTTAAGGCAAGCTGACTAACTCTAGCACCTGCCATTGGGGTCTGGGGATACCAGATTGAACCAATTTGGAGGTTTGGGGAGGATCACCCTATGCCCCAGGGTTTCATGTTGGGAGAAGCTGGGGACCCAGGGATACATCTGATTATTGGGCAAAGAGGTCTCAAGTGTGACCACAACTTCCCAGAGTCTACTTCCCTCATGCCTCTTGAAGTCAACCATCTCAAGAGAGGCCAGGATTAAGGGGGAGGCAGGAGAGCTAGGCAGTCTTATTTTTGAGTCCTGGCAATCCTCTTCTTTCCACTTTCTAGCTTTGTGACTTTGGATAAGTCCATCTCTTAGCTTTGGCCCGTACATCTGTGAAGTGGAATAGTAATCTGCCTTTTAAGGTTGTCGTAAGGATTGAGGGAGATATAAAGGTCTTTGCACACACATAGTAGATGTTCAATAAGTTGCAGTGATTGAGTATTTTTTGGTCCCAGGGTGGTGGGAACAGAGGGTCCCAGGTCAGGAATCACCTGGGATTCTTCTTTCTCCATTCTCAGGAGGCAAAGGCTGAAATGGAAGGAAGGCTAGTAGCCAAAAAAAAACATCTGCTCTCTTCAGAAGTGGCGTCATTTGCCAACTGAAGGTCATGCAGGAGGTCTGGCTGGCATTGGCCAAAGCTCATACTAAAAGTTAAGAGCTTGGACATGGGGGTAGAGATAGGAAGGACAATGATGTCTGTGTCCTTCATCTCTCTCCACTGAATGGGAAGACCATGCCAAATCTATTATTGCTTTGGGGACTTCCTGGGTTGCCCTCTGGGGTGGGGGTGAAATGAGAGGACACTGTATTTTAAAAGAGGTCCCCAGAGTAGAAAATGTTTCATTCTGCCTGTCCTTGCTCAGACCCAGAGCTTCTAGATAATCCTTTCCTTGATTGTTAATTTGTTGATTTGATTTGATTTTCACAGTAGCTGTGAGGGGGTGGATGGCCTCACTGTCCCTATTTTATAGATAAGGAAAAAGAAGAGGGAGAGGGGTGGGCTCCAAGTTCCAAGCTCTGCCACCACCACCATTACCGTTGTATACTCACAAGAAGGGGCCTGGGTAGGGGGATGTGTGTGGCGAGGGTGGAGGATCACACTTTGCAGGCTGAGGGCTCGGCCCCCATCCCCATGGTGATTGCAGGCTGCATACAGAGGCCACTCTGGAAGGTGGCATCAATCACCAGTGAATTAGCCATCCATCCATCAATATTAAGGAAGGGATTGCTTTTTAATGGGGCCAAAGAATGTGCGTTCCTGTGACTAGTGGGAATATTTGTCAAATGTCTAAGAACCTGGTAAATAAACGTGAGTGAACCAGTGTTTCTAGAAATGGATATTAATGACTGAATTAGATAACAGGGCAAGGGTCCCCAGTGTTTGTGGAGCACTTTCTGGGAACTGGCTGTGGGCAGAGGAACTCCGTATATGCTAGTCCATGGGACCCTCAGAACAATTCTGGAAGACAGGTGTCCCTATTTTACAGGTGAGTGATTGTTGCTTGCCCGAGGTCACAGACCTGGGTTTCAGAGTTGTGCCCTTCACCCAAGAGGCTGCGACTAAGAAATGGGAAGGGAGGGGGATGGTGACTGGAAAGCATCTGCAGTGATGGCTTGGGTGAGGGGAAGGGGCACTGATTGAACATCTGGAGACCTAGTAGGTGCTTCCCAGAGAAGCACAGGATCCTGGATGCTTGGGGACTGACACCAAAGACATGACCAAATGCCATCCCTTCCACCTGAGGCTGCCCTCCCTCATCTGGTAAAGACCCTCCCAAGTTCAGTGAGGGTCTGTGGCTCATAGAGGAGGAGGAACTTCAGCCAGGGGGAGAAGGCCTGAGGAGGGAGAGGAGCTCCAGGAAGAAGGTGCTTTGGGGTTTCCTGAAAGAAGGGCTCTGGAGGGGGAGGGCTTGGTAGGTTCAATGAAGAGTAGAGGACACAGTGAGGGTAGCAGTGCTTAGAAAGAGGTTGGGCCTCTACGGGAGGGAGGAAGCGGTTTTCAAGAATTAAGCCCAAAAGGCTAGCCCTCCCTCCTTTGTCCCAGTCATCCCTTCAGTTCTTTAACCACTTCTACTCTGGACCCAACCAATTCAGCAGGAGTTGCAGGTTTAAGGTCCTGGGGCTCTCTCTGCAGAAGGACACTCCATCCTACTCCCTACTCGAGCCTGCCCTGTGAGCCCATTTCCTCTCCCCACATCCACAGCTCATCAAGCCTCTTTTTAGCTGCCAACTGGAAGCCTCTTTTTAATCTGTTTTCAGGAGTTCCCCATCCATCCATCTCTCTCTGCAGAGACCCTCCCCTCCCCAACCTGGTCCCCAGCTAAAGGTGAACACCAAGTTCCTGTGCCCTGTGCCCTTTCTTTCCCTTATAAACAGAGCAGGTGGCCCTGGATCCAGGCCCAGCTTTGGCCTGTCTTTCTAAAGGCCTTCCTGATGGCCTTCCACAGGTGACTGCCTCTGTTTGAGCTTCAGTTTCTCCTGGGCTTCACAGAGACAGTGAGCCATGTCTTGGCTGCCTGTGGGGGAGTTCAAGAGGCACAGATAGACATATAAAAGTGGCTTGGAAGGACTGCTGTATGCAGGTTGTCTGTCCCGATGTGGCTCAAGACCCAATCCCATGAATTGGGATTTCTCAACTCACTGACAGTGTATGTCTGATGGGTGGGTCCTGCTTCCAACTTTGTCTCCCTCCACAGCCAGCCCACTCGTTTCAAAGTATTGTACTCAGGGCAGATGCAAAAGGGAGCCTAGGGAGTACCAGCTTTCCTTGAAGCTGCACAAATGGGTAGGCTTTGCTCTTTGTTTCTTTGCCTTCAGCTCCATGTGAGGGCTGAACCACCTTCACTACATTTGCGAGGGAAGTCCCTCATAACCCCTCCTTCTCAGAGGGACAAACTCCTATGCATCCTTCAAGGTCCATTCAAATGTCTTCTCATCTCAGAATCACTCCTCTGAGCTCCTGAAGCACTTGTGCCTCTCCTATCCTGTCCTCTAACAGAGATTCTCATTTGTTTTGTGATGGAGTTGGTTGTTAACGTGATGTTTCTTATCTGAGATGGGGAGGAACATCAAGGAAGTAACTCCATTCCAACTCTGGGTCCCAGCATTGTCTAGCATAGCACCCATTGTGCCCCTGTGGCTTATTCTGAACTAGAGAGGGTGAAACCTAAACTTCTGGCTGCCAGCAGAATTCCCGGCTCACTGTGCTTTCTAATCTGGCTGCGCCACCTGCTTGGCAGAGTCCAGGCAGCTCCATCTACCCATTTTATAGACGTCTTGAGTTGTCACCTATGTTACATTTACATACTTCTTTCTCCCACTGGACTGGGCTGGCTGTTTTTGAAAGGCATGAACTGTATCTCCTTGGCTTCTATGAATCTGAGCCCAGTTCAGGACTTGAGAAAGAGTGTTCAAGACAGCTTATTGGTTGAACAAGCTAATACATGAGTGAAAGTTCGGCTGGGCTTGCACTGGTTCCCTCCCGACCGGTTCAGACTCCCAGCCCTAGTCTCACTCAGCCCCAAGACTCCCTTGCTGGCTTGGCTCCGCCCTCGGCCCCCGCCCCGCCCCGCCCCGCCCCGCCCCCGCTGGTGCGCCCTGTCGCCCAGCCCACTTCCGGCCCGAGACTGGCTCACCCCTGCTCTTCCATCATCTCCTGCAGCTCCATGCACTTGAGTTCCACGCGGCGCTTGCGCTCGTGGTCCAGGATCTCGCGGTGCGCGCGCTTCACCAGGCCTGGCTCGGCGGCGCGCAGCTCCTCCTCCGCCCGCGGCCAGTTCCCCGAGGAGGCGCTGGGCTGCGGGAAGCCGTTCGCAGCATCGGGCGGGGATGGCATGCTGGCCGCCCCGTTGTTGACGGTGGAGGACATAGCGGCCGCCCCGTTGTTGACGGTGGAGCCGCTGGTCCTGGCCCTGAGGGGTAGACAGAGGCACGAAACGGGATGGTCACTTCCCGGCCACCTGCTAAACTTCTCTCTGCGCAGGTTAATCCAGGAGATTTAAAGGTCCACTCTTGGCTTTAATCCGCTTCCCATCAGGTTGGGGGGGGGGTGGATAGCGGGTTTGCGCCTTTGGGTCACACCTCAGAGCAGGAGGGAGGATTGGACACTGAGCTTTCCCCATCTGTAAGTGGATGAATGCAGGCAGGCCAGACTATATAGATGGTTTCTAAGTGCCCTTGGCTGGAAATGGAGTTGTTTTCAGGGACCTAGTAACCACCTAGGGCAACCCTCTCTCTGCTTGTACCAATGTCTGGTCCAGACTGCCTAGCCCCTGCCTGGACACCTGCTTGCAATTCCCCAGGCAATCAAATCAGTTCTGGGGGAAATTTGTTAGTTTTATCCCCCCTGTCACCCCACCCTTTGGACTCAGTTTAAACACCCTCATTGTCCTGGCTCTGGCTGGTAGGATCACAGACCTCAGGTGCTCCTGCCCCCTAGGTTGCTCCCAGGGCAGCCCTGAAAAGATAGGAAGACAGAGCTTTCTTTGGGCTTAGAAGCATCTCCATCACCGATGCAGTTTTCAGTTCCCACTTTGACTTCACTAACTTCTCCAAAGCCAGCAGTCCAGTTGCGGGGATGATCCAAAATGAAGCCCACAGGACTGTCCCCTCCTTTGTTCTGGAAACACTGCTTCTGAGGATGTGACCAAGAGTGGCACTGATTGTTAGCTTTTGAGGCAGTCACATCCTCCTACAGGGTAAGGGTGACATGGAGGTCAGCATGGCTTGGGAGGTAGGAAGTTCTAGCTCCACATTTGGCCCAAAGTAGAGCATGTGCATGAATTTGTGCTGGCGCACGCATGGTGTGTGCACACACACACATACACACCAAGGACCTATCTTAACAGAGGGAGGCACCTTCTGAGCTATTTCCATTTTCTTTCTCCAAGGCTCTGCTAGTTGCTAAGCAACGGGGAGGCCTCCCTTCCAGGGAGTGGGATGGGAAGGAGGGAAAGGGTGGAGGGAGGTGGAAAGAGAAGAGATTGAGCCTGTCTGGACATCCTGGATGAACCTTCTCTGCAACACAACCCCCAACACACACGCTCCCCTACTGGCCTCAGTGATGGGGGTGTGGGGCACAAAGAGCCACAGAGACTGGAAGGCAGAGGAGAGAGGTGGGGGCCTGTGAGAGGCACTAGAGATTCTAAAAAGGACAAACTGACAGTGGTGATCAGACCACAAGCTCCTTTATATGTCCATCCCCTTAAGTCCCATGTCCTTGTCTTTTAGTCCAAGCTTCTCTGCTCCTTGCTAAGTGACCCTGCCTCTCTCTGAATCTCTGATCCCCACCTGTGCCTGGGAGCATCATCCAGACTCTTCAGGAGAGGTGGGCTCTTGGGGACTTACAGACCAAAGCTGTTCTTTTAACCTCTCTCCATCCCAAACCCTGCAGGTATCCTTCCTGTCCCTGTCCCACCTCTGTACCACCAGGGCTTCTCCTGGGGGTACCCCTCAAGTACCAACCACTCCCCAACTCCCAGGCAGAGCTCTGGGAATTCTGCTCCCCACCTGCCTTGGCCATGGTGCTTGGCTCATGGGTGATCCCTCCATATGTTAGTCACCTGAACCAAGTCCATGTATGGAGCTTGGAGACTTCCATGGCCTTGGCCCACGGCAACTCACCTGTCATCTAGTTTGGTCCTTCATCCTCTTTTCCCAACATCACTCACATTTATTCACTTCCTTCCCTCCTATTACCATCTCAATTTAAGCCTCTCACTGTGGTTCACTCTGGCTTCAGTGTCCTGCTTGGTCCCCTGCCCTGTATCCATTTTGCATCAGCAACCTGGGAGATCAGTCCAGGAGTAAATCGGAGGTGTCATGCCCTGATTAACAGCCTCTAGTGGCTTCCTGTCACCTTGGTTTAAAGTTGCAACATGGCCTGCCTTCAGTCTAGTTGTAACCTGCCCCCTTTTCAACAGATTCTCCATCTTTCTTATCTCCAGGCCTTTCCATTTGCCTCTCTTTTTCCCTGGGACATTCTTCTCCTCATTCCTGCATGTTCTCAAAGTCAGTGCTCATAGGCAGCACCACCTTCTAGAAGCTTTCCCTTAGCCCTCTGGCTGGTGCTGCCCTCCCAGAGCCCTTATCACTCACTGTTTGTCACTGTGGGTTCACAGGCCTGGCTGCCCCTGGGTTTGGGGCAGTTTCGTTTTCTGCTCCTAGTGCCAGCAAAGTGCCTGAGCAGGTGGAACTCAATGCATATGGTTAGAACAAATAGGAAACAATGGAGGTGGGATGGAAGAACACCTGGTATGGTTCTTAGAACAGCCTGCAAGCCCCTTCATGTTTTGCCTTACACTATCTCACAGCTTCATCCCTTGCTACACCTCACCTTGAAACCAATGTCCAGCCCCTCAGCTTTTGTCATCTGTTCCCAAACAAGCATTCTGCTCCTTTGTGCTTTTGCCCATGTGGTTCCCTAGTGCTGGAATAGCTGTTCCCCACTTCTCCATCTGGGTGACTTTTCTACTCATCCTTCGGGGCCCAGCCCAAATGTCACCTCCCCTGGGAAGCCTTCCTTGCTTCTGAGGAAGGATGAGTCATTCCCTTCTTCACTCCCACCACTTTTGTCCTGACCTCTTAAATACTGAGGTTGAGCTTGTTGTTTTCATCTGACCCCTGTTCTAGACATGAGCCTTTTGAGGAGAGTGGACTCTCCCTTAATTCCAGCTCCTCAGAGCCTCCCCAGCATCTGGCAACTCAGGAGGCACAATGAAGGTGTGTGGAGAAAGTGCTCAGGCCCAGCGAGAGCCCTGGAGGAGCCAGGTTCTCCCCATGCTGCTCTGCAGGCTCCCACTCTGATGTGGGTGGGGCTCCCCAGCCTAGCAGTTGGACTAAGCTCCTTGAGATGGTGGAGGACAAGCTGATGGGGCCAGTTCTGAACATAGTCAGATCCCCAGATCCTGAGAAATTCTATCTCCAGCACTAGGAGAATGTCTGGGTGAGATTGCTACGTTGCAGGGGGCAAATCTTTCAGGACTGATTGAGAAGGAAAGGAGAGGGGTGTGAAGGTGCAGGGGCAGGTGCAGTCTGCATTTGCTTCCTTTTCTTTTTAGATTTTATTTATTTCTTTTTAGAGAGAGGAGAAGAGAGGGAGAAAGAGTGGAAGAGAAACATCAATGTGTGGTTGCTTCTTGTGCACCCCCAACTGGGGACCTGAACTGCAACTCAGGCGCATAACCTGAACTGGGAATCGATCCAGTAACCCCTTGGTTTGCAGGCTGGCGCTCAAACCACAGAGCCACACCAGCCAGGGCTGTGTTTTTACTAGATCAGATGGCAGATTCTATCAAGTTCTGGTGAGTTGGAGGGTGCCGGGCAGTAATCTAAGAAAGGTTATTAGAAGTCTGACCCTTGGCCCTGGCTGGTGGCTCAGTGGATAAGGCGCCAGCCTCTGAACCCAAAGGTCGATGGTTCGATTCCCAGCCAGGGCACATAACCAGGTTGCAAGCCAGGTCTTCAGCCAGGTCTGTAGCTGGAGGCAGGTGAAAGGCAACCATACATTGATGTCTCTCTCCCTCTCTGCCTCTCTCTCTCCCCACCCCTCTCTAAAAATAACAAATAAAATATTTTTTAAAAAGTCTGACCCTTGAACCCTGTAGAGGAGGGGCCAGTGGTCATTGAACACCGAAGCAATGCCTTCCAAGTTAGACTTGCAGAACCAGCAAACCAGGGAGTTATTAATACTGCAGACTCAGGGTCTCTCTTTGAAACATCTGACATCTTCTATGGAATCTTTCTATGGAATCTTTGCTTCCATAAGGCAAAGAGACATTGTGCTGGTGGGAACTAATATTTTGTGTTGTTGTGATTAGTGGATGGATTGACTTACTCTCAAGAGAGCTAATTAGTAAGTCAATGTCACATTAGATGAAGGTATTTAGAGGAGGGCCATAGGACTCTGTCCTCAAGCACTGATCCGATATGTTCACCATTGATTAGAACTTTGACAACCTGATTCACTGAGGACACCACCTGGGAAGGCTCATGAATTCAGAGTCAGACTCTAAAAGAACTCAACAGAGAGGAAGGATGGAGGAATCTAAATAGGATAGTAAGAAATGCTACATTTTGAAACTGGGTCTCAAACCAACTTTCTAAAATTGAAATGGGGTAGACATAGTTCAGAAGCAGTGTCTTTAGGGAGGATTTAGGGGTTTTCAATAGTCACAGACCCAATCATGGAGTGGCTGCCAAAAGTGCATGTTATCTTATGCCATGTCAACAAAAACATGATGTGCAGAACGAGAAGACAAGAATATACAGGCTATCAGAATCCCTATCTTTAAACATTTGGAGGATTGTAGAGGGTGTAGGCCAAGCCTGGCTGAATCTGCTGGGAAACTTGTAAGAAGTAGGTAGGGTTGCCAGATTTGGCAATAAAAATATAGACTGTGATGTTAAATTAGATTTGAATTTCATGGGTTTCATGTTTGGGACATACTTATACTAAAAAATAAGTATTCGCTGTTTATCTGAAATTCAAATTTAACTGGGTATCTTGTATTTTAAATGTTAATACTACCTGGGACTCACCCTGGACCTACTGAATCAGAATCTCTGGAGATGAAATTGTTCATGTTCCCCAGGTGATTCTGGTATAGACTATGGACAGCAATTGGGAGCCCTGTCAGAACAGTGGTTCTCGAATTTTATCAGGCCTCAGAGTCACCCGGTGGGCTTATTAAAACACAGATGGCTTGGCCCACTCCCAGAGTTTTTGACTCAGTAGATCTGGGGTAATGTGTGAGTATTTGCATTTCTAACAAGCTTCCAAGTGCTGTCCTTTGACCACACAGAGAGAGGAGCAGGGCTCTAGCCAGTCTGCCCACTGTCACTGGTCCCCTTAAGAGACTCACCACTGCTGGCCTTTGTTCCAGAAGACAAAGTCAGAATTCCTGAAAGGAAGTCATCTATAGAGGGCTTCAGGTAAGTCCAGGACAGAATTTTTTCTCCTAACAATCAAATCTTAAAACAAAGCAAAGCAGTTCATTTCATCCCAGGATGAGTGAGTTCCCTATTCAGGAACTGTTCAAGCAGGAGGTAGATGCTATATTCGCTCAGACACTCACCCAACACCTACTCTGGACCCCACCCTATAATAAGCTGAGGATTTCAAGTGAATAAGACTCCTGGTCCTCTGGGAGTTCACAGGCTGGTTTGGGAAACCAATAGGTATCGGGTGTAGTGTGATAAAGCAGAATTTGAGAGTGTCTGCAGCTTTGTCTGGTCGGTCAGGGCAGCTTCCCAGATGGGGTGGGGTGGCCTGGAGGCAGGGACACCAGGGCAGGTGAGGCCTGAGCAGAATTCAAGAAATAGATTTAAGAAAGAAAGAAAGAAAGAAAGAAGGAAAAGAAATAGAGAAATTTGACAGGATGTGACTGGATGTGGGGTCCAGGGGATGGTATCTTGGATGACTCCTGGCTTGGATGACCAGGTAGGTGGTGTAGCCATTTGCTGTGATGGGGAATGCGGAGGGCAGATTGAGAGCGTCTTAAAGGGGAGGGGCTTGTGGGAGTCAAAAAGACAGATATGACATCTAGAGCCATAACCCTAACCCTGACCCTACCTTGCTAAGGTCCCTGGGGACACTGACACGGAGTTTCTTTGGAGGTGGAGAAAGTCTTTTCTGTACTGCTGATTGGCTTGAGAACCTGAGCAAGTGTTTCTCCCTCTCCCTCTTTGGACTCTCGTTTTGCCACTGGACAATGAGAGGAGTGGGGCCTGGTCTGAGAGGCATCACAGGTCCTTTCCCACTCTAGCAATACTAATTACATATGTATGCTGCCAAACATTCAGCTCACCCTCTTCCTGCTGATGTAGCCAGTGGCCAGAGCCACAGCAGTCATCCTCAGAGCTCGGCACCCCAGCACTGGGTCAGGTCCCAAGGGCAAGCCCAGATGCTGGGCCAGCCAAACCCTTTTACAGATTAAGTCGCACAGATCTAAGTGGTAAAAGAGCCAGACCCCTGATTTCCAAGTCTCATGGCTGAGTCCCTGAGCTTGCCTCCTACTCCCAGGCCCAAGCCGGGGTCCTCTGAACAGACCTGGCCAAGGACAGGATGGAAGAGTCTGGCTGCTGGTACCTGCAAGCCCAGCCCTGCTGGGAGAGATTAATTGAAGGTGAAACAGTCCATCTGTACTGCAGAGTCCAGGCTGCTGACTGGCACAGAGGCCTCGAAGCTAATGAGATCATCATTCATCCTGGGGCTCGGAAGGGTGGGATTCTCAGATCAGTAGTGACTTGGCCAGATCTAGGGAGAGCGAGGGAACAGTGGACGACATACGTGTCCGAGTGAGAGACGGGGCCTTGCCCCGGGGAGCTCTGTTTCGAGTGGGAGACAGGGATCTGCTCTCTGGGAACTCATAACCTGAGTGACCTTGTCGTGTGACTTAAACTCCATGCCTCAGTTTCCTTGCCTGTAAAATAGAATTAATAACAGTACCCTCCCCAGAGATTTGTTGTAAAGTACAAACACACGTAAGATGGTATCACAGTACCTAGCATGCAATGAAAGTGTCATACATGCTACTGGTGGTCATTGTTATCATTTATCAATGGGTGACTGTCCTCTTTTGGAGCTGGTGGATGTGAAGAGTCCCTAGACATCCAGGGGAAGATGTTCAGGGGCTTCAGATTATGGATCCAGCACTCAGAAGGCTGAGATGGGGCCTGATTTGGGAATTATCATTACAAAGCTGGAGACTGAGACTGGAGAGTGAACTAGGTTGTTGATCGCTATGGGAGAAAAGAACAGAAGCAGCAGCTCAGGGCAGGGTGTGGGTGTCATTCTGAGGAGCTGACTGAGGTGACATGGGCCAGTTTCCTACCGCTGGCTTGAGCAAACTTTTCCCCTCCTCACCTCACTGCCAGCACCTCATGGCCCCAACCCAAGAGCCCCTTTGCTCCTCTCTCTCACCAGGGAGCAGTAATCACTCCCTTGGGGGCCCCTTTCCCTGCCCCGACCCACCAGAGACCAATCTCCCCAGTGATACTGCAGGGTTCAAGGCCGGCACACCCTCGAATGTACAGGTTCCCACAGCTTCCAACGGCTTCAAGTAATCTCTGGATCCATAGTTACACAATTTCACTATATTCTTTCTACTACTAAGGTCTTTCTGTTGCCTCCCACAGGCCCAGAAAAACAGGGAGAGGGGCGGGTTGGACAAGGAACACCAGATTTGGAGTTAAAGCTTGAATTCTGGCTCTACCACTTCCGCCTGGGTGATCAGGAAAAGTCATTAAACTTCCAGAGCCTTTATGTTCTCATCTGTAAATCCAACACACCTTACCTGACAGTGTGGTGGGATCATTTATTTTTTGAGTGACAAGCTTGTTATGAAGGCAGATTTTAATTATACTCTCTTTCTGCACCCTAATCTGGTGCTGGAGGAGCAAAGAAGGGACCAGAGAAGGTCAGCTTGGCCTGGGATGGTCAGGGAAGACTTCGCAAAGGCAATGGTGTTTGAACCAGCCCTTTGGAAGATGCGTAGCTCCATGTGAGGAAGGGGAAGTCCAGGTAAAGGACAGCACAGGCTGAAGGCAAGGGCAGGCAGGGTGCAGGGCCCTGGGGCTAAGGGCACCAGGATGGAGTGGGATCATGGTGGGAAGCTGCCTTCTTGTGAGATCAGGGCTGCAAACGTAGTGTGAGCCCTTCCACAGAAAAAGCCTGGCATGGATGAGAGAGGGTGGGGAGGGACATGCCTCCTGAGTTTCCTGGAGGAAAAAAAAATTCTTTGTAATTGTCAGAAATGTGATCAAATTGACAAACACACATGAAACCTTAGACTTAGATTGTCAAACTAAGGCCAGGTCTTTGTAAGAATGAGTGTGCAACAACAAAGGTTTGTCAAGATACTTTGTCAAGCTTCGAAAAAACACCCATCTCCATTGTGTCCAAAGAAGCTCAGTGTATCTCACCCCACTTCAATCCTTGGTGCTGGAGCCAGGCTCCAGGACCAATGTGTCCCCTGGAGCATTGGGGGGAGGGACTCTACTATCAACCCCCACTTCCCTGTGGCTACATCACACTGGAAGCCCGCCCCAGCCTTCCTATGCTCCCTGTCCAGGAGAGTGGGGCTGGGGAGTAAGGGCCACAGAGTGGGGAGAAAGATCCTGAGCTCTAGGGGCCAGTCAAATCCTCACATCACAACTATACAGCGAGGGGCCACTCGGGCCCGGCAGAAGGCAAGAGAGAAATATAGGGGGAGAAGCAGTGATGCCTATAGTGCAGCAAGATAAGTGCTGAGATGGGGGTCCTGTAGAAACATTAACTGAGCTGGATGTGTGTGCAGAGGAGCATTGCTGGGAAATCTTTCTGGAGGAGAGATCTTGAAGCAGAAGTAGAAGCAGAAGTGGGTTGCCCTGGCTGGTGCGGCGCAGTGGATTGAGCAGCCCCCTGCGAACCCAAGTGTCACTGGTTAGATTCCCAGTCAGGGCACATACTCCAGTTGCAAGCCAGGTCTCCAGCGAGGTCCCCAGCTGGAGGCCGGTGAAAGACAACCATATATTGATGTTTCTTTCCCTTTCTTTCCCCCTCCCTTCTCCTATCTCTAAAAATAATGAATAAAATCTTTAAAAAATAAAGTAAATGTTTTTATCAAAAAATAAATAAATAAAATTAAAACTAAAAGTGAAAAAAAAAAAAGAAGAAGAAGCTGGTGGGACAAAGAAGGGGAGGAAGGTTGCCTTGGGTAGAGTGTGGAGCATGTGAAGAAAGCTTGAAAAGAGGAAAGAGGGAAGAGCATGGGCTTGTGCACAACTGAGCACAATGGATGGGGCAGAGGAGCTCGGGCTGTATCCTGCTGGCAATAGGGAGCCAGTGAAGGCTGCTGAGCTGGGGAATTCATGGTCAGATTTGCATTTGGGAAAGATCTTCAGTGCCTTCACTTTTGCAGGCACGTGCCTGCCTTTTAGAGAGAGGTGTGACTCTTAACTCCACATGAACCCCCATCCATATTAATCAAGGCAGATATAAAACTTGGAATGCATAAATAAATAGATTCATGGAAAAAAACAAAACAAAACAAGACACCTCAAGACAAATGTGTGCAGATCAGCAAGCAGCAGCAGACCAGCCTAGGTTCAAATCACTTACTCTGTGTCCTAAAGTGACTTAACTGGGTTCAGTTTCCTCATTTGCAAAATGGTATTGTTATAGGTAACCCCTTTAGGGTTTAAGGAATTAACCCTGTAGTTAAGGACACTCACTAAGTTCTCTGTATGTGTTAATTTCTAGAATTATCATAAACAATGTTAACAAGTCTAAACCACTAGAGGCATGCATTAACCAGTGAGACACATAGATCAGTATAGATCAGAACAGATCATGTAGGTAATTTACCACTGCAAATGAGTACCAACTTGTGGAGACTAATAGGCCAACAAGGTCACTTTCCGCTGATAGCAACCCACATGGACCAGCAGAGACTGGTACTCACTGGAAGAAGATGTTGCTGGGTGAGTCCTGGGAGGAAGCCGCCGGGGCAGGCTGGCAGTGAGAGGGTTAGCCAAGTGAGCTTCCTCTCTGCCTCCTGGGGACTCTCTCTGGAGGGCGGGAGCCGCTGGCACTGCCGCCTGTTACCCAACCCTTCAGAAACGCTGTGGGGGAGGGGGGAGAGCGAGAGAAATGCTGAAAGCCTTCTTTTCAATTATTCAGCAGCCAGCGCTTCCTGCCGCCGCTGTTGGAGCCAGAGGAAGTCCTTGGCCCGAGTCCCCAGGCTGGGTCTGGCTGGATTGGTGGAGTTCTGGTCCCAGGAGGGGCAGGCTGGCTGGGCCTCAGAAGAGCTGGCACCACAACCTGTGTCACAGTGCTCTTGGTCCCTCTCCTGCCCTCCCCTATCCAGCACTGCACTGGGCCCAAGGGTCCCTGTGTAGGGCTTGGAGCTGCCCCCTCCCCTGAAGTCTCAGTCTGTGCTATGGAATGGAGGTGCTGCGGCTGACCAAGTTCTAAGAGCCAAAATGGGGTATCCAGGACAGGCAAGGGAAGAAGGGCAAGCCCACTGACCACAGGGGGAAGCCCAGGCAGCTTAGCTGACACCTGGGTGGGTCCTAGGCATCCTGTTCAGCCCCTGCTGGTCTCAGACACGCAGCCCCCTGCTCCACCCAAGAACACACTAGCTCATGCTGTTCCATCTGCCTGGAATGCTCTCACTCTTCCATTCATCCTACAAGATTCTGCTTAAGCATCTCCTCCTCAGTGAAGCCTTCCATGGTCTGCACTGGGGGACAAATACTCCTGCAGCCTCACCCTCTGGTTGCCACTCTCAGCATTTATCTCTTTGTATCGCTACCGTTTGCTCCCTAGCCTAGTGAGTGAGGGCTCTCTAAGGGCAGTGACTGTGTAGCCTCCATTTTCGCATCCCTTGTGCTCAACACAGAGCTTGGCACAAAGCAGCCATCTGTGAGCATTTGTTGAAACCCAGATGGTGTTTCACTGATGACAAGCTCACTACTTGTTTCTTATTATGGCCATCTCGGGGGACCTCAGTGAAAAAGGTCCCTAGTTACTGCTCTCAAGAAGCCTAGACTTTGTGTGTTGACATTTGCATGGGCCACATTGTCACATATTTTGTGAGTCCTGGAGTCAGCTCTGTCTTTGAAGGATTAGGGTGGACTAGCCTGGCCTCCATCAGCTCAGGGCTCCTGTTCTTGTTCCTTTTGATTCTGATTTGGGTTCTCAGAGCAGAGGATCCCAGGCAGGTCCCAGAGATAAGGAAGCCTCAGCTGTCTGCTCCTTACAGAGGGGCCCACAGTACAGGCAATACACCTGGGTGAGACCAATGCAGACCACTGTAGCCCAGGACAGGCCATAGAGAGCCTGAATCACACTGGATACATCAACAGGAGGTGGCGGGAAACTTGCAAACCAACGTGAACCAGTAACATAGACCAGTGAAGTAGAGCAAAATATGCAATAGTGGTCATTGAAAATATAAACCAGTTCCATCCAGTACACAGACCTGTATAAACCAGTACTGACACCAAATAAGCAAGTAGTATTTTAGACTCCCCTGCACTCTGGTGGAACAAAGGAATCCCTGCCCCTACTTAGCCCACTCTGCTCTATTCTGGGTTCTCACTGGCCTCCCGGAGCAGTAGCTTCCCTGTGGCTGACTGAGCTAGAATGGAGATTTGGGATGGATGCCTGAGAAAGGACCTTTGCATGGCTGAGCTGTCACTAATGGACAGGGCTCCTATGGAAGTGGTGACCTCAGTGTCCTGGGGAGGGTCAAAGCCAGATGGCGTTGGTGAGGTATCCCAGGGAGAACCACCTATGTATCAGGGCTCCATGTCCTCCGAAGACTCTCCCATGCTGTCCCCTGGGGCTGACCCTAGAGGAAAATGAGAGGATTCCACATACTCTCATCAGTTCCATCACCCCCTTTACCTTCTTTTCCCCACCAGGATTCAACCCTCCCAGGTGCACAGCTGGGAGCTAGGTTGAGGAAAAGTAAGATGAGCTAGAAGCTCTATAACCAGATCTCTTTTCCTTTTGAGGCCTCCATGCTCAGTGTCCCCATCTGGATGACATGTCAAGAGCCTGGGTCCAGGGTAAAGCTGGGCTCTGAGTCCCTGACAGTCCAAGATTGAGAATAATCAAAGTTGGGTGGTGATGTGTTTCCCCAGGAGCTATCAACAGGAAGGGTGTGCTGGACAGACAGATAAGCCCCTTCTACCCACTGGGGCAGGTGACAAGAGAAGCCAGGGGCAGCTGCCTCCACTGCCCACACAATCTCATTATGGAAAATTCCCTCTATTGACTCAGCTCTAATCAAGCAGGCTGCCCTGGGCATTGCCCCCCCAGGTTTCTGCTGGGCCAGGAGAGATCAAAGAGAGCCGGGCTGGGGGCTGGAGCCTCAGCTGCCATTCTCATCGATCCAGATGCGCCTCTTGTTGCTAGGCAACAGCCTCCAGTCTCTCCTGGTCCTTCTTCCCCCAGGGGCTACAGGATAGGGCAGTTAAGAGAGGGGGAGAGACCCCACATTCATTCTCCAGGTTTTCTCATACCAAGCTAGAGAACTCTGTCACCAAGTGGGGAGCCCCTCCACCTGCCCAGGAAGTGTCCCCCATTCTGGAAGCTTGACCATTTCATTAAAATGGACCTCTTTCTCCCTTCACATTTGCATTCATCTCTAGAATATTCAAAATCCACACCTCCTCTGCTCCACATAAGCACTCTCTCAGGAATACAGACCAAGGATTCATCAGAGAGGAGAGGCGACCCTTAGGAGGTCAGTGGCAAAATCAAGATGAGACTGCAGGCTACCAACTTTCAGCTCAGCGTTGGACTAGATGTAAGAGCCATTTAATCTTGAGAGAATGGCTCTGAAGACAAATTCACACTCTCAATTTTGAGTGGGTTGGCTTTTTTTTCTTTTTCCAAAACGTAGGATGAATTTCATAGTAGTTTTTTTCTTTTTTGTTTCAAGTGCTATAATTTAAAGCTGTGAGCTGTGCTTTAAAACAGACATAAAAATGTGCTATGGTTTTTGGGGGCTGAAATTGACTAAATAATGCAAATATGATCATTGTATCACAGTTTAATATTTTGCATATTTTATCTACCCGATACTGCTCCTCCGCCCCCTTTGTAAACTGAATATATACAATTCATCTCAGTGGTTGTTATGTGGTGACCTATTTATATCATAGCTTATTTAAGATTTTGATGTCTCTCCCCCTCCAAGGTCTTTATAGCCCTTGGGGATAAAAAATATCTGGCTCTTTCTGCATCAAACTTTTTTTTTTTTCAGTACAACTAAGAAAGAGGATGAGGTGATGCATTTACTAAAGTGTGAAGAGCCAGAACTCAGCAGTCCAAGGGCCCAGACCTGAGAACTGCTGAGGATGCACGGTCCCTAGGCACAGTCCTGGTGTCCTTGGTCTTGCCACTGCCTGCCACCTGCTACCACATCTCCACAGCACAGTGACACTCCTCCCTGACTCCCCTGCCCAGCCCCAGTCACATACTTCAATTCTGAGAGGCACAGCTTCCGAAGGTCCTTGATAAATGGTAGCCAATTAATGTCAATTAATCTGATTAGGCTAAATAGTTAATTAAGCAGTTAATTAAAAACACCATTGACAATAACCTATAATTCCTGAGGGATTGTGAGTAGGAGGCATGAATGGTGGGGAGGTGGGGTTTCAACTCACTCTGGGAAGGGGCAAGCCCCTTAAGGTTAGATTAGGAGTGAGGGCTGCTCCTGCAGCTGCGGAATCTCCCAGTCTCCACCTTGCTCTGCCATCAGCCACAGAATTGTCATCAGGTTGTCCAACCCTACCCCAATCACAAGCTCTCACTCAGCTCTTGGCCAGCGTTTGAGGGGGTCTGAATTCTATGGGAGAGGCTGCACAGCAAAGGAGGGAGAAAGGCCCTCTTTCTGGGAAACTTGCATCCTAAAATCCCCGAGAGGAGTCCTGGCCTTTGCTGCCACCACCCCCACCCAGACCCCACACCTCCCAGCTTACATCCCATTAAGACCAGAGACCCCCAAGCTGCAGAGCAGCCCTGGAGGGGAACTGTTCTCCTTAGGCCCATCCTACAGATGGGGAAACTGAGCACCTCCCATATGCCATGCCCTCTGCTTACACTGGGGACCTGTGAAGAACTTCTAGTCTGGGGCATCACAGAATAGTGCAGCTTCTGTGGTCCTACCATGTCTTAGCGGGGTGGTGCTGGTATGCCTCAGTATCCTTCACTGTAACCTGGCTCCTTCACAGCATGTGAGGACTAAATGAATTAGACACATGAAGCCCCTAGAGTAGTGGCTGGCACGTAGGAATTGCTAGATGAGTGTTTATGAGGATTACTGAGGGAGACGAAAAGGTAGACAACCAGTCAGGATAAAGTATAAAAAGGGCCAAGACAGAAGTAGTACCAGGCACTTGGGGGGATCCAGAAGAGAGGACCTGAAACAAGGAAGAGGAAGAAGGAAATCCAGCTAAAGGGAACAGCAGGTGTAAAGCAATGAGGCACTTGTTCTCAACTCTAGCATGTATAGTCATGTAGTAGTTTTTAAAAATGTAAGGGGAGCAGCTTAGACAAGAACCTAGTATAAAGGAAACATGGACATGGACAACAGGTGGGATTGACTTTGGGGGGAATGGGTGGGTGGGGAGGGGGACAGAGGGGAGCAAAAAGGGGATGGATGTAATACAACAACAATAAAATTTTAAAAAATAATAAAATAAAAAACGTAGCCCTCCATTCCCACCCCCTAGCTCTACACTCAAATTCTGACTGGGTGGGTCCCAGGAATCTGCTTTTCATGGAATATTCTGGAAGTGCTGAGGTAGGACTCCGCTGTGGTTCTGGATGTCCCAGGTTTGGAGGATCTGAGCTGCAGAAGGAGCTGCCCCAGGCCATGTGACTTGTGTCCTGAAAGCACTCCGCAGGCCCCCCTGGTCTCTCCATCTGTCCAAGTCATGCTCGTCCTTCGGGAGTGACCTTCCTGAAACAGTTCCGCCTATGTGCTTACCTGCTTGAAACATCCCTTGGTTTTTCTGCTGCCTACACTAAGACTACTCACAAGAGCTCTCTCCAGCCCGCTATTTCCCCATCAGGACAGGCCCTGATTCTCCAGCTCACTATTTTCCAAGTGCCTGGTGCTCTTTCCTTCTCCATAGTTCTGCTCATGCTCTTCCCACTGCCTGAAGTGCTGTTCCCTTTTTTCTCCCCCTGGCAAACCTGTATTCACCCTATGAGGTCCACCTGTAGATACCGGTTCCCAAGTCACCCAGGCAGGCAACCCTCCCACCACCACAAGTGCCCAGCAGCCCTGCGGATTCTCCCACATAACCCATATTTCATCTCAAAACATCCGCCAGTTTATGAGCCTTGCTCCTTATGAGACTGGCGGTAGCTCCTCTTCTCTGCAGTGCTTCCCACAGGGTTTGGTAGTGACAACAACAATTGAGATTTTCAGTTCAAAAAAATGTTTGATGAATGAATGAATGAATAAACAAATGAATGGCCATTATGTTTTCTAATATATGAGAAGCAAGGGACAGAGGAACAGAGAAACTGGGAGGCAGAGAAGAAAGATGTGCTGGAAACAATAATGGGTGGGTCACAGGATCAAAAAGCATGTGTCAGACCACGCATTTTGAACAGGGAGGGGAGACAAGACTGCCCAGAGGTGGGGCCAGCTTCCCTACCATCCCAGAAGGGATGGCTGAGCTCCTCTTCCAGGCCTGAAGCTTACCTGCCCCAGCTTGGGGTTCTCCATCTGACACGAGGTCTGTGCCAGCAGATGGGGCAGCCATGGAGGACAGACTGCCTCAATTCTCACCCTGTCCCTGCTCCATGAGTCTTTCTTTCTCCCTGAGTGAACCCAGCCTGGACCAAGTGCACATAAACCCTTGTCAAATCTCCCAGAGGGGTGTCTCCAGTACCTGTCCCCTCTCCTGCTGTGCCATCACTTCCTCCCCAGCCTCTCTGTCCTCGGTCTCTTTCCCTCTACCCCCTTCCCCCACCCACCAAATGTAGTCAGGGTGGGCATAAAGTGTGCATCTGACTGTTTCATGACAGTGCTCCAAGCCTTCCATGACTCCGACTGATTTCCAAACAAACTCCTAGCTCTTGCGGTGGTTTTCAAGATCCTTCCAGACATAACCCAGCCTGCCACTCCTCCTGGCTGCCCTCTCTTCCCAGGAATGCCCTTTGTGCTTTGACTATACTAGATCATTCACTGTTCCCTAAGTTCACCAGAACTTTTGTGCTGCTGTCCACACTGTTCTCTGGAGTGCCATGCCTTTGCCTGCTCTGCCTGGTACCTTCACTGTCATTGCCCCAGGCCCGACTTCAATGCCCCTCTCCCAGGTGCTTCCCCTGGCTGCCACATCACTATGGCCACCTGAGTCCCAGCAGAACCTTAATAGGTCGTCACTGTCAGTTTTCTCATGACGCCCTTTCCCACTAGTCTGGGAGCTCCTCGAGGTCAGGGTGTCCTCAGTGCTCCTACTGTGCCCAGAAAATAGGGGGTGCTGAAGATGTTCACTATGTGGTCACACTCTCATGACCACCATCTCTGGGGAGGGCACTGGGTATTTTCCTTCCTTGGAAACTTTAAAAAAAAGATTTTATTAATTATTTTGCAGAGAGAGGGGAAGGAGAGAGGCAGAGAGGGAGAGAAACATCAATATATGATTGCCTTTCACCTGCCTCCAGCTACAGACCTGGCTTGCAGCCTGGTTATGTTGCCCTAGCTGGGACCTCTCAGGAGCTTTTATACCCAATGCCTGAGTCACTTCTCATGGCACAGGTAGAGGAAGGTATCACTGGCCCATTTTACAGGAGAGGAGAAAGAGCTGGCTGTGAAGGTTGGGGCCCAGAAGATCTTTAGTTGCCTGATTCCCAGTTCTGAGCTCTTTCTTCTGAGGTCTTGTTGGATCCAGGCTCTCCCCTCTCCCCACGGGGTTTATGACTTTCTCATGCTCCTCCCCTCTCCCTCAGAAGCCTTGGCCCTACCCTGTTAGATGCCGGCAGCTGATGGACTGAGGAAGCAGGCTCACCTCGGTCCCTCTCTGACACAGTCACAGGCCCCAGAGACAGTCTCTCCAAGGAAGACCGCAGACCCTGAAGGTGTGCCCACCCAGGAGGGCAATGGAGGGGCAAGGTTCTCCCTGCAGCTTTTGCTGGCTTCCTGGGAAGCAACTCCACCCATGCCCAGCCTTCACAGGGCCATTAAAAGAAAGCTTTTTGAAGGATCTCACAATAGAGCAAAAAAAGAGAATGCTGGCTCCCCCCAACAGCATGTTCCGAGTTATTTAAGTCTATGTATCTGTGAACACATGGACAAAATCCTGGAAGGAAGTTCTCCCTCTTGCTTTGGTCACAGTGGCTATCTTTGGGTGGTGGGACTACTAACGATCCCTATTTTCTCTTTGGTTTCTCTATTTCCTGAGTCTTGTACAATAAAGATGTGTCATTTTTCAAATCAAAAAACTTCAATGAAACTTACTTTTACATGTCTCCATCCTGAGGAGTTCTGGGGAGTTGTTCAAAGCCACAGGCTATATACTAAAAGCTAGAAATTGGAAGTCCAAGAGTTCCCCACCACGGTAAGCTACCTATACCCCAAGGTCTGGGTCACCAGATCCGGGTCGCCTCGTGGCCCTCACAGGCCCCAGCAGGATGCTAAGGGAGCAGTGGCATTGCCCACCAGCTCCAGCTGGCACCTTGGCCTCTGCAGTAGGCAGCAGGCCAGGGAGGGGGTGGCAGGAGGCTGAGGCCAGGCCGACTGCCGAGAAAGCAATGCTGCAGATGGATGGCCGGCTGGCTTTTGGCGACAGGATGGTAGACCCTGGGGTTTGGGAGCTGCTCTGGCGCCAAGGCCCACAGGGCTGCTGAGGTCTTCCTCCCAGCCCAAAAGTCAGCCTGGGCAACCTGGAACTAGCACATCTGCCTAGGCCCCCTGAGAGCCCCATTCTGGATGACATGGAATAAGTGGGGTAGAGCCTCTGGGGGTGGGGCTGTTGCCCTCCTGTGCTCACGACCCAGAAGAAGGTGAAGGGGCAGAAAGCCAAAGGTGTCAGCAGGCACTAAACCACAACGAAGATTTAGACCGGCTCTGGCTGGGGTGTCCAATGAGTCACTTGCTGTCATAGGTCCCTCTACTCCTCTGAGTCTCCACCCTCTCACTGATCTCTCTGTTCCCTCATCAAGCACCCCCAACCTCCTCCCTCCGTGAACCCACTCTTACTGAGTAGTACCCTCTCTCTGATATTTTCTTTCCTCATTAAACCCTTCATCCTCTCTGAGCTCCCCACACCTTCATTGAGCCCAGGTGCTGGAATTGAGAAAGAACTCCATTTCTTGTGTGGCTGCCTCTCCCTATTGGGCCTGGACTAGTTGCCATACTGACCCTCTGCAGGGCCCTGCATCCTCTCTTTAGAGCGTCAGCTGCAAAATCCCTCCCTGACCCCAAGACTACATGAATAAGTTCCAGCCACCACACCCCTGCTGCTTCCCTGGACAAGGGGCACGTGTATGTTGGGGCCTCCTGGATTCCAGCAAACAGCTCTGGGAGGTGAGTGCAGGACATCCTCAGTGTTCTGGGCTATAAGTGCTTTAGCCTGGGATCTCCAGGTGACCTACCAGGCCTCTATAAGTCTTAGCTCAAGGGGGAAAATATGTAGGTGGGTGGAATGGGTGCATTTTAATTCTCAGCTCTAATGAATAAACCAAACCTGAAGCAGCGGAAATGACTTCTATTTCTGCCAATGGAACTACAGGCTTCCCAAGATACAGATTTGTAGAGCAGAGGTTTTAAAATCTTGGTGCTGGCAGGGCCTTTGGGGCCACCTAGTCAAGCCCTGTCATTTTGTCGTTGAGGACACTGAGGCACAGAGAAGGAAGGGACCTGCTCAAGGTCATACAGGAAGTCAGGGTCAGAGATGGTTCCAGAAAGAAAGACTTTGGACTCCTGTCCTAGAGTCCTTCAGTCACCTCTAACACATGTCACACTCCAACTCTTACTGACCCCACTGTGCCCAGGTTGACCCTCCCCCAGGAGAACCTGGAGGACTGAGGACAGAGTGGTGTTGTGAAAGCCACACTTAGGCCCCTGAGGCAGTGAGCTAGGGTTGCTCCAAGATTTTGCTTCGTGACCTTGGGGAAGTCATGTCACTTCAGGACTTGTTTTGCTCTTCTGTGAAAAGGACCAGGTTATGTGAGCATGGAATGAGATAACGTAAGTGAAGTGATAGGTCTATGGCAGGGGCTCAGAGTGTGGATAGGAGCTAAAGAAGAGAGTGGACTTCCCCCATCTCCTCAGCAAAGTCCTTGGCTGGCTTTTGGTTCAGGAGGAACTGTGATTCTGGCCCAGGGGGTAGTATGAAGGGGTCAGAGGATGAGAAAAGTCAGTGGTGGAGGCAGGTGCCAGCAATGGGGCAGTTGCTCATAACCAAACAGTGAGGACTAACTGCTTCAGAAAGGAACTGGCAGTCACCAGCTTGCCGAGGTCAGCAAGAGACTGGCAGCTCAGGACATGAGAAGTGGGTGCAGCAGTGAGCAGATGGGCCTGTCAGATCCATATTTCCCATTTGGCAGGTATGACAGTGGTGGGGGTGGGTTGAGGTGGGGGCACTCAGCTGGCCAATTCAAAGCACATTCTACCTCCAAATATCCCAGCGACCTTGAGGAAGTCAGCTTCTCCCTGCACCGCACACTTTCACCCATATGCCTCAGGCTCTCCACCTGGAGTGCTGGCAGCAAGAATCAAGAAACTGACATTTAACTGGGCCTTGATATCAAGGGACTTGGACAGGTAATCAGCTCCACTTCTGCCCTAGGGAAGACAGCTTGTGTAGCTTCATGACCTTGGGAAAGTCACTCAAATCTTGTGAAATAGGGACAATGATGGCTTCCTTGTAAAGTTTTTGTGGTGATTAACCGAGTCAACTGTAGCATTGTGCCTAGCATGGAGTCTGGTATTAGGCCCTCAGCCAATGTCCACCTCCTCTGGGAAGAAAAAGACATGCTTCAGACAATGGTGGAAACTCTTCCACCTTTATCCAGCTCCTCCTTAAGAAATTCTCACTTGTATTTGGTTTACTAACACTTGCCTAGTATTTTACAGCTTAAAAATAGTTTCTCATCCATTATCTTTGAGCAGTAAAGTAGACAATATTAATGCTATGCAGTATTTGTTTTACAAATCAGGAGCTTGGCTCAGAAAAGTTAAATGGCTTTCTGAAGTCGCAAAGCTTAGATTTGAACCCATGTCTCCCAGACATCAGAATCCATGACTTCAAACTCACCCACCCTCACCTAAATTCCAATCAAGTCTTTATTCACTCTTCAAGAATTCCTCCCTCACCCCTCAGAGGCAAGTGGGATGGGGTATAAAATTAAGAAACCAAGTAGCTGGTGTTGTGTGGGAGCAATTTCCTAGCCAGCTTGACCTTATTTTTGTCTGGGGAAGAATCTGGCACATGCTGGGGACATGGCCTTAAGCTGCCCCCTTGACAGAGAAACTCTCCAGCCCCTGTCCTGCTCTCCATCAGAGCGTCTGCCTTTTCTCTTGACTCAGGACAAAAGACCAGTACAGGCTCCCTGATACCAGAAGTAGGTGAGCGAGTAAGGTTTTAGGGGAGTGAGAAGTTATGACTAGGATAGAGCACAGGCATTGGAGTATCAGGCCGGAACTGGCTGCCTTTCTCTTGTTCTCCCCCCAGGTCATCCCCACAATGAACCGACTGCCAGGAGCAGGGACTGCAGAAGGCTCAACACTGTCCAAGCAAAAGCCCCGGGGAGGGAGGGGGAGGAGGATGAAAGGCAGAGGCTGCGTCTCTTTTCTCATCTCTCCTTTCTACCAGGAATTTCCTGTAGGCTTAGGCCCACTCTGAGCCTCAGAAACTCTCCCTGGGCATTCAGAAAACCCACAGTACCCCACCCCAAACTCTTAGTGGCTATTTTCACTTCAGGGTCCTCCACCCTCTTTCCGGTGTGAGAGTAAATGCCTTCTGTGTGAGAGACCCAGTTCTCATTGCCAGCTCCTGCCTCCCCAGAGGCATACCGGCAGGTGAGAAAGGGGCCAGACTGTCCCTTGTGCTGCCACTCCTTGCTGGACAGAAGTTCAGCATTGGGGTGGGGGTCTGCTCCCACCACCCCTCCCAGTGACAGCAGCTCCAGAAGGTCCCTACATCAGCCTCTCTTCCCTAGGGAGCAGGTCCTTCTCCTCAGTTGGGGGACGGCAAGTGGACTGCAGTGGGGCAGCTCTCCAGCATTCTCACGGGGCAGGCCCATGGTTAGTCATTTAGGCTCAGAGAAGTCCTGCCCATGACCCCACAGGGTTCTCACTTTCTCCATTCCTCTCTGTGAAATGAACAACGCTCTTCATCTCTGTTCCCCAGGTGTCTCGAATCCCTGACCAAACACTAGCGGTCCCCCAACCTACCCTCTGCTAGGGGGTTTGCAGACTCGGAGCACCCCCGCCCTGCTAGGAAGGCCCGAGCTTCAACTCAGCCCCAGCCCCTCTGGGAGATGCCCCCGCCCCAGCAGGGGCTCTCACCTCCCTGATGACCGCGGCGATACGCCAGGCGCTCCAGTCAGGCCCTCCAGCCCCGCTTGTTCAGATCGCCTCCCGGTGGGATCCTTGGCTCAGCTAGGCAGGGCAGCTCCGCGGGCCCCCACAGCCCTGCGCCCTCAGTCTCCTCCCCGGCGCCGCCGCCGCCGCCGCGGATTGCTGAAATGCTGGACAGCGCACCACCATGGAGACGGTCTCCCTGCCCGTCCGCCGGCCAGAGCGGCCTGACGCCCACAGCGCCCTCTGTAGGTGTGGAGGCTCCCGCCCCAACCGCCGCAGCGAAGGCGAGAGACGTGGCGTTGGGGGACTCTCCATTCTGGGGTATCTGTTCCGCTTCTTGTGGGTGGGGGCACCCCAGACCCGGGAAGAGACTGGAGCAAGGGTGGTTATTAATTTGGAACTGGAAGTGAATTTTGGGATGCTGAGTTCTGGCCAGGACACTGCGCAGCAGTGTCTAAGAGGGCTTCATGACCAAGCTGGGAGACTTCTCCTAGAACACCCCTTTCATTATGCATCCTGGTTGGGGGACCGAGGCTGGGTCAGGTGGTGGTGAGGGACATCTCGATGGATGAGAGGAATTTTGAGAATGTAATCGCTGGACCTTCTGTGGTGCTTGCTAGGCTGGGTGTCTGGAGTCCTGAGTTCAAGTCATCCTTTGGTTACTTTTCCTTACTTTGGATGATCCTGTGGGCTCTCACCTCCCTTTCCTTGAGTAAACAGTGATCCGCTGAAGAGGAGATTCAGGGGCGGGCTTCCCTAGGGGTGTTGGAAGCCCAGTGACCTCTCCTTAATGGAAACCAGGAACATGGAGGACTTTGCTTGGAGCCCACCTGTAGCTGGAAGTACCAGAGCAGGACTGAGCAGGACTGGGACTAGGGTGAGGCAAGTGAGGCAGATTTTTTCCCTACTTTTTAATTTTATTTTTTAATTAAAAAAATGTTTTGTTTATTATTTTTGGAGAGAGAGGCAGAGAGGGAGAGAGACATCACTGTATGGTTGCCTTTCACATGCCTCCAGCTACAGAGCTGCTGGAGACCTGGCTTGCAACCTGGTTATGTGCCCTGGCTGGGGAATCGAACCAGTGACCTTTGGGTTCGCAGGCTGGTGCCTTATCCACTGTGTCACTAACCAGGGTATTTTTAAATTTTTACAAAAGATTTTATTCATTATTTTCAGAGAGAAGAGCAGGGGGTGAGGAAGAAAGAGAGAGAAGCATTAATGTATGGTTGCCTTTCTCCTGCCTCCAGTTAAGGACCTGGCTGGAGACCTGGCTTGCAACCTGGTTACTCGCCCTGGCTGGGAAATCAAGCCAGCAACCTTTGGGTTCGCAGGCCTGCACCACTCCTCTGAGCCACACCAGCCAGGACTTGTGAGGCAGATTTTAAGAAGTCCTTTATGTAACAATGAGAATTGAGTGTACGTTTGTTGGGTGTGGGTGTATGTGCATGTGTGCCCATCTTTATGTATGACTGTGTGCGTCTTTATTTGAGTCCGTGTTTGAGGTCTATGTGTGCCCTCCTCTCCTCCCCTCTCCTTTTCCCCAAGTCTCTTCACCTCCACATATGCCTTCAGAGTGAGTGTGTTTGTGTGTGAGCAGTTGGATCCCTGAGACTGCTGGCCCAGCCCAGTTTGCAGAACAAAGCTTGAGATGCGGGAGAGGGGTGGGCTACAGCTGCTAGCTTCTGCCATTACCACAGTCCCATAGCCACAGGGCTGAGTCCTCTGCTTGTCTCCTGCCTTCTGGCTGCATAAATATTTCATCTGCTGGGACTTTGGGCTGGCCTAGCACCAGTGTACTTGTTTTCCCTGTCTGGGAGGGGTTGCCCATTTTGCCTGGCTGGGAGGGCCTGCATGCCTCTCCTTGCCTGGGGAGCCAAGAGCCATGGCTAGGCATTTGGAGGGGGTGTTGTGGGGGTAGACGACGTGCAGGAAGGCTATTCCTTAAATAAAGCCAAGTTGGCTTTAAACCTCACCACACTGATTTAGCTTCTGACTAGCCCTGGCCTCAACTCTATTTGGGACTAGTGCCCAGGAATACTTTGTCCCAGTGGGCATAATTCCTCCTGTCCTCCCCTTCATCTGCCTTTTTTTTTTTTTTGATTTTTAGAGAGAAGAAGAGGGAGGGAGAGAAACATCGATGTGAAGGAGAAACATTGATGGGTTGCTTTTGATACCTGCCCCAACAGGGACAGAATCAGCAACCTAGGCAGATGACCTGACTGGGAATTGACCTGAAACCTGTTGGTTTACAGGATGACACTCAACTCTAAGCTGCATTGGCCAGAGTCCCCTCATCTGCTTTTTGATGACCCTGACCACTAGCTTTACAGTGAGAGCTGCTTCAGGGAAGAAAGGGAGAGGCCCCTGCAAGCTGGCTGGAAGCAAGCTTTTCCAACCTTATTGGGCCATCTATTCTACCACATAGGGAATGGGGAACCCCAGTAGCACTCTCACCTCTTCACTCTTTTGTCCTGGATCAGAGGAATAGACAGACTTCTAGCTTGATTTTCCTATCAGCCTGCTAATTCTCTAAAAAGAGTTCCTTTCTTTGTGTTACTCATTTCAACAAAAGGCATCACCATCTGTATTGGCTTTTCTCTGTTTGCCCTCTGGGTCTCTTCCCCACCAATCTCTGCTCTATTCTGGGCCTTGGGAAGCTGACCTCTGCAGACTGGTTACCCAGGCTCTCTTGTTCTTGACTTCTGGTTGGATTCATCCAAGGATGAAGCATCACCAGAACAATGAAGCTTGGGAGGAGAGATTAGTGTGGTATTTATTTCCTTGCTGAGCTCCTCTTAAGCTCTGTTTCAGTAGCCCAGTTCTTCTGGCCATGTTTTGGCGTTTCTTCCCTGTGGCAACTTCAAACCTAGAGGTGGTAATGGTTCCCACTGTTGTAAGTCTCCAGGTGCTTCTTTATTCTTTATTCCTCCATTCTCGTATACTCACCCGCACCTCTTTGTGGAGTCCCTTCGTCAAGCTCTCTTCAGTTAAACCTTTGCAGTCACACAGGTTTACTGACTACTTCATTCTGGGTCCCTGACCCATGCAATCTCCCGTCTTAATCCCAGTCCCAAGTCAGAACCCTGAGTCCTTGAGTCCTTTAGTTCCCCCTTCTTCCTACAGACCTTCCACCTCCTGGAACTGTCCCTCCTCTTCACCTCCCATGATGTCTGCCTGGGCCCGGCCTTGCTTGATCCTGGTCTTGCTAGTATCCCCACTCCCCATTTACTCTTTCCTGGAACACACATCTGTGCTCCAATAGCACTGGATCAACGAGCCCTTTCAAGACATCCCCATGTAAAACAGCATCTCTTGCCCCATTACTATTTTTCACTCTTTTAAAATAATTATTGTGCCCTGGCTGGTAGCACAGTGGATAAGGCGCTGGCCTGCGAACCCAAAGGTGGCAGGTTCGATTCCCCAGCAGGGGCACATAACCAGGTTGCAAATCAGGTCTCCAGTCAGGTCCGTAGCTGGAGGCAGGTGAAACGCAACCGTACATTGATGTCTCTCTCCCTCTCTGCCTCTCTCCCTTCCCCTCTTTCTAAAATAATGAAATAAAATCTTAAAAAAAAAAGATTAAAAAAAAATAATTATTGTGGCAAACTATATACAATGGTTAACATTTTAACCATTTCAAAATGTTAATTAATTAACCAATTAATTAATTTTTAGAGAGAGGGGAAAGGAGGGAGAAAGAGAGGGGAGAAACATTGATTTGAAGGAGTAACAACTGGTTACTTCGTGCATGCACCCCAACCAGGGACCAAACCTTCAACCCAGGGATGTGCCCTGACTGGGAATGGAACCGGGGACCTTTTGCTGCGTGGTATAACACCCACCCAACTGAGCCTAAATATTAAAGTGTACAAAATGCCCTTCCAGTGTGGCTCAGTTGGTTGGGCACCATCTTGCAAACTGGAAGATCACCAGTTAGATTCCTGGTCGTGCCTGCGTTGCAGGTTCAGTCCCAGTGGGGGCTCATATGAGAGGCAACCAATCTCTCTTGCATCAATGTGTCTCTCCCTCTCTTTTTCCCACCCTTGCCCGTTCTAAAAACATAAAATAAAGAAAATCTTTAAAAATAAAATTGACAGCTTGGTGGCATGAAGTACATTCACATTGTTGTTTAGCCATCACCCAAACCCAACTGAAACTTTGTACACAAGAAACATTAATGCCCCATCTCTTCTCCCCTCGGCCCCTGGCACCCACCATTTTACTCTGTCTCAATGAATTTGACTATTCTAGATGCTTCATATAGACAAAGTTTTACAAAATTTGCCTTTTCATATCTTAGCATAAAATCTTTAAGATTCATTCATGTTGTAGAATGTGTTAGACATTTTTTTCCTTTTTAAGGCTGAATAATATTCCAGGACAAGGGTAAGACCACATCTTATTTATTCATTCTGAGTAATGTGGCTATGAACATGAGTCTAAAAATATCTGTGTGGCCCCCTGCTTTCAGTTCTTTAAGGTATATACCCAGAAGTGGAATTACCGGATTATATAGTAATTCTATGTTTAATTTTTTGAACAATTGCCATGCCATTTTCCGTAGCAGTTGTACCACTGTAATTCCCACCAGGAATGCACAAGGATTCTACCTTCTCCACAGCCTTGTCAACACTTGTTATTTTATATTAAAAAATATGGTCCTGCCCTGGCTGGTAGCACAGTGGATAAGGTGCCGGCATGCAAACCCAAAGGTCGCTGGTTCGATTTCCAGCCAGGGCACATAACCAGGTTGCAAGCCAGGTCTCCAGCCAGGTATGTGGCTGGAGGCAGGTGAAAGGCAACCATACATTGATGTTTTTCTGTTTCTCTCCCTCTCTGCCTCTCTCCCTTCCTCTCTCTCTGGAAATAATAAATAAAATCTTAAAAATAAATAAATAAATAATATGGTCCTCCAAATAGGTTTAAAGCGTTGTCTCATTTGGCTTTGATTTGCATTTGCTTGATGATTAGTGACTTTGAGCATCTTTTTGTGCGTGTATTGCTGTTTGCATAGTTTTTGTGAAGTATCCTCTTTTGTTCTTATCACCATCTGTCAGATTATCCATCCACTTGCATTTTTTTTTCTTTCTTCACACCCTAGATCTTGAACTCCATGAGGGCAAGTACTTTCTCACTGCTGTATTCCCAGTTTCAGCACGTAGTAGGTATAGGTGCTCAGTAAATATTTGTTGCTTGAATGCCTAAAATGCTTCCCTTGATGCTTGATGCTTTCTCAATCCATTTTCTGCCTAGCTTCACCAGCCAAAATTTGTCTATCTTATGTTCTGCCATTCGTATTCTGAGAACAATAGTGCCATGAATACAGCTTTTCAAAATAGATATGGCACTCAGTGTCTGATTCAGAGTCCTTCTGGAGTGGATTCATGTTCCTATTCCTCCTGTAGCCAGACTGATTTACCTTCATCCTGTCACTAACTTTGGCAGTGCCTACGTCCTCTGTCTCCTCCCCCACCAGCCCCTGCATCCCCCGCAGGCCTTTATGTTTGCCGTAGCACCTTCTTCTATTTATGTCCTTCAACACTCAGCTCCAGGACGAATTCCCTTTCCAGGTGCCCATCTTCCAGCTCCTGGTGCCTGATCAGCCCTTCCAGGGGCCTCATACTCAGAGGCAAGAGCCAGAAAGACCCAGTGATGAGAGGCCTAGCTAAGACATGCTGGTGCTGTCATTCATTGGAGCTCAACAGGCTTGGAGACCTTAACCCCAGTATTAGTCCTTCCCTTCTCTAATTCTGTCTTGTCTCTACCACCCTCTCTCCATGCTGTCCTGTGTCTAGAACATGAAATTCATGACGGCAGAGCTGGATTACGGTTATCTCCATATAGGATGATATACTCACCAGCACAGAGGAGGCAAGAATCATTGCTTGTTGAATTAAGTTGTCTGTTTCCTGCCTGTGTCCATGCTGTTCTCTGTCCTCCTCCCTCTCTATCCCCACCCCACCCCCAGACTACTCTGCTCCCTTTTTCTCTGGCTCTGCCTGTCTCTTTCCATTTATATCTTTGTACAATGTGATGTAGGTGATGTGATGTAGGCACACACCTTGGGGGCACTTGGCTTTGAAGTCACTCTCTCTCAGTGCTTCTCAAAGTGTTTCCTTAACCCTTTGCATCAGAACCACCTTAAGTACTTGTTAAATGTAGTGATGTCTGAGTGCTCTCCAGACCTCCTTTAATAGCCATCTGTTGCTGCATAACAAATATTCTAAAACTTAGTGACTCAAAACAACAACCATTTTATTATATCTCACAAGTTGTGAGTCAGAAATTTGGGCAGGACTTGGCTAAGTGATTCTTCTGCTCCAGGAGGCATTAAATGGAATCACTTTGGAGTTTTCAGCTGATGGATGGGTTGTTGATTGGAAGGTACAAGGCACCTTCGTTCACATGTCGGTCCAAGGTTCTGGTGGGGATGGCTGGAGGGCTGGGCTCAGCTCTCCTTCTCTCCTTTCTCAGGCCATCTCAGGCCTCTCCTGCAGGTTTTGACTTTTCCCCACAGCTCAGGGATCTAGGAGCACCTGTTTCAAAAGAGGGGAGCTGCCAATCATGTAATGCCTGGGCCCAGAAGGCACATCACTTTCCCCATTTTATATTGGTTAAAGAAGTTACAGATCCCACTCCATTTAAAATAGCCCTCCCTTACTTATATTCAAAGGTGGGGACCTAGACTCCACCTCTTGATGGGAGGAGGGACCAGGAGTTGGTGGGCATCTTTAACCTGACATATTTATGAAGTCGTACCCTTTGAGGCAGACCCACAACCGCTCCTGAACTTACAGAACTGATGCTATGGCCCTCACCTACCCTAGAGCTCACACTCCTCATGCCTTGGGCTCCTCTGTTACTTGGGCCTGGATTTGCTACTCACTAGTTATGTGGATTTGGAAAAGCCTCACTGAGTCTCAGTTTTTTGTTTTTTGTTTTTGTTTTTTTTTTTTTAATATTTTTATTTATTATTATTAGAGGAAGGGGAAGGGAGAGAGGGAGATAGACATCAATGTATGGTTGCCTTTCACCTGCCTCCAGCCACAGACCTGGCTGGAGACCTGGTTTGCAACCTGGTTATGTGCCCTGGCTGGGGAATCGAACCAGCGACCTTTGGGTTCGCAGGCTGGCACCTTATCCACTGTGCTAACGGCCAGGGCAAGTTTTTTTCATCTGTAAGATGGGGCTCATAATACCTATCTCTGAGGGATGTATTCCTTTTCTATTATAGATCTCATTGTTAGAGCCTGCAGTAAATTGGCAATACAGATGAAAGGCTATAATGTTCTGGTGCCTTTTACCTGAAAAATAACAAAACCTAGGCATCTGTGTCACACACATATACCCTACCCCTTCTGATACCTTAGCTGTTCATTCTTTACCCCTGGCCCAACCTATCAGTGTTCCCCTGCTGTTCTAACTCCTCACTCCCCTCCTTCCCTGTCACCCTGTCACCCTCCCAGTGTCCAGCAGACATTGCATTTACAAATCACGCTACCTCCTTCTCTCTGTACCTCTCTGCCCAGCCCACCCCAGACCTCTTCCTCTCTATTTCCTCCCCATACTTATAGCATCTCTGTCTCTCTGTCCCTTTCTCTCCTTGCTGAGCCAGGGAAATAGAGGAGTCCCTTGTGGCAGACAGGCAAGGCTGACCTTGTAGCAGATCTTAAATAAAAAATGAGCAGAGACGGCAGCCTCCCAAACTCGCCTCCTCCTTCCTGTCTCCTGCTTTCCTCTCAATTTGTAAATCCACCACAAGGGGCCATTGCTCTGAGTTAGGCATTGCCTTTATTAGGGCCCTTTTGGAGGGTGCGGATCCCTGGGATGCGGTAGTATGAAGGAAGGAGGCTTTCACGCGAATCAGGGGAAGTGGTGGAAGAGGGGAGGGGGCCATACCCTGAGATTGTGGGTTCTGCCTGCTTCTTCCTTAGGGCCTTACATGCGAACCCCCTCCCGCATCAGGGTCTCACAACTGTCCCAATGGTTCAGCCCTCACCCTGGCCCAAGGTCATCCTTGCCTGAAATAGGGTCTGTCATCAGCAACCTAGTCCTTATCCACTTGGGGGACTTAGAATTCAATCCCCCACAGACCCACGTCCCCTTAGTCTGGGCCCAGGAGTGAGAGTGGCCCACTTTGAACATTGTCCTGTCCCAGGGATTATGTTTACCCACATTACCTGTAATTCTCATAACGAGCCCATAAGCTGAGGCTCATTGTCCCATCTCACAGATGAAGACACTGAGGATCAGAGAGGTTCATTGCTGCACATGGCCACGCAGTCCATAAGTGACCTGGGCGGTGACTTGAACCACAGTTTATTTGACCCAAAGCCAAGCTTGCCTCCTAAACCACTGGCTGTGCATAGTGTTATTTCTCTTTCCTGGGCCTGGGGCCTTGGCCCCTGCCATGACCCCAGCAAAGAGCTCCTCCTCCTTTCTGAGGCTCTCTCAGGCCCTCCAATGTGGACCCCATGAGAGGGACAGACCTCCTAGAACCAGGTTGCCAATTCCTCAGCTCCTCCTTATGTCTTCCCTTGTCCCTGGACTTATTGGGACCCCAGAGCCTAATGCCCAATGACTTGTTCACATGGTGGGTGTGCGGCTCTGGCCAATGCAGTTATTTTGCCTCTTAGGTTTTGACAGGGTCTCACAGATACATAGGAGGTATAGATGTGTGTATGGATGTGTGTGCACAGATGAGTGGGTATAGTGTGTGTAAAGAGTGTGTGTGGGAAATGAGTAAGTGAATTTGAAAATGAATGAATGAGTGAGAAGTCACTTAAATGTAAAAGTGAATGAGGCACTGAGTCAGTGAACTCTCCCTCCAGGCAAGGTAAAGGCAGGAGCAGAGTATATCCCTTCTGGACTCTCCCTCACTTGAGGCCCACTGTGACAGAGAAGCCCACTAAATGTTCATTCTCCCTTCCAGAGTAGAGAGTTGTCAATGTGACATGAATGCCCATCCAGGGATTATATCTCCCAACATCCCTTGCATATAGGTAGGCCATGTGACTCATTCTCATGGAATGTAGGCAGAAGTGACATTTTCCTGGAAAAGGCACCTAAGAAGCGGTGGTGCCCTCTCTTCTTTCATCTTTTAGCAGGACCCTCAAAACTCTAAGGCCCTGGGAGGAAAGGGGAAGCCACGAGATGGAAGGAATGTGGGTACCTGTATCACCACATGGAGAAGAGCTGCCTACTGACCAAGAACATTGATATACGACTGTGAGAGGATGGGAAACTAGTAGTAATAAGCTACTGAAAATTTAGAGTTTATTTGTTATAGCAGCTAATATTGTCATAACTGACACACTTACAGAAATGAATTACTAATTGTCAAGCTCTGGAACTTAGCCCTGAAGCACTCAAGCAGGGACTGCAGAGACCTTTGACAGGTGTCTGTGACAGGACCAGCTAGGTCCCTCATTCTCTGCCTGCAGCAGTGGGGTGGAAGGTGGGGACAGATAACATGACTGCACTCCTCACCTCTCACACTCAGGGAGGAGTTAATGTTGCTCTGGGCTGGGGGAGGAACTCAGGAGTTGGGGTTAAAAATGACTAATTAGACCAAACCAATCTATAGTGTTAGAAGTCAGGATAGTGGTTTTTCTTACGGAGAGGTGACTAGAAGGGCACAGGAAGGCTGGTTAAGTTCTCTGTCTTCATCTGGATGCTGGATACATGGGTGTGTTCAATTTGTGAAAATTAATTGAACTGAATATGAATGATTTCTATACTTTCTGTATGTTTATTGTATTTTAAGAAAAAAATCTTAATGCCTAGGAGAGGAAAGGTTAGCATGAGGAAAGAAAATGGGTGAATAGCCCTGGCTGGGGCGCAGTAGATGGGACACTGGCCTGAGAACCCAAAAGTCGCTGGTTCGATTCCCAGCCAGGGCACATAGCCAGGTTGCAAGCCAGGTCTCCAGCTGGGTCTGTAGCTGGAGGCAGGTGAAAGGCAACCATACATGGATGTTTCTCTCCCTCTCTACCTCTCTCCCTTCCCTGTTCTCTAAAAATAATAAATAAAATCTTTTAAAAAAATTTAGAGGAGCAAAAAGGGGATGGATGTAATACAACAACAATAAAATTAAAAAAAAAAAAAAAAAGAAAGAAAATGGGTGAACGAAGGAGGGATGGAAATAAGGGGAGAATGTCAGTAACGGGACAAAGGAGAGGTACAGGCAGCCAGCCCTGGACCTTTAGCCATCATGGTAGCCTGGGACATATGCCTTCTCTTTCCTTGGGAAGTCACCATACGTCATCCCATCGCCTACCTTTCCTCCATCTCACACTGAGCGCCTACCATGTCCAGGTCCAGAAGGTGTTCAGGCTGTCCCCATAAGCAGGTGTCTTGGCCTGAGGACCCTTACCCCCAAGGAGTATGTGGCAAGCTGTCTTTAGAGGCCTGGAGCACATGCCCCATAGGTACATTCCACATGTTTTAACCAGGACAGGGCACTGGTGGGGGAAGGGGAGTGGAAAGAGAGTAGGAAGAGCTACAGTGATGGCAGCTGACGCTGTCTTGGAGGATGTGACCCAGTTTTATCTCCAGCTCTGTTTGCCAGCAGAATAGATTCCAGTTCCCTGAACCCATTGCACATATCCATATAGCACACACATGCACCAAACAGACTCACACACAGCTTACATGCATCTCATATACAAGCCACATGCGTGCCCCCATGCTCCTTCATGCCCCAAACATATGCCCCATATACATGTCCTATAGGCACATCCCAATTACCTGTCCTACACCCATGCCTCACATGCACATCCTGCACACACACCACATATATGTGCCACATACATGCCTCATTATTGTTGTCACAAGCCATTGAGTTGGCTCTGATTCCTGGCAACTCTGTGAATGAGTGATGGTCACAGGATCCTGTCTTCAATAGTCCTGTTCAGCTACTGTAGACTCATGTCTATGGCTTCTTTTATGGTGTCAGTCCATATTTGATCTTCTTTTCCTGCTGCCTTCTATTTTCCTAGCATTCTTGCTTTTTCCAAAGAACCTTGTCTTCTCATGATGGGTCCAAAGTAGGGCAGCTTCAACTTTTGTCATTTTTGTCTCCAGTGATGTCTCAGGCTTAATTCTAGGGCCCATGCCATGTCTACTCATTTACATACACACACTTAGGAACCTACCTGTGCTTCCCCTACACCTGTACAACCCTAAAACATAAATCAGATCACATAATTTCTGACACATACAGCACACACATATCTCTGCATCATCATGGGGCCCACACATATGCATGCATGCTCACATACATGCACAGGCAAGATGTGCTGGGGCAGAAATGACTAGAAAAGGTATACTCATGGTGGAGGAGCACATCCACAGTGAGCTGGGCCCCCAGGGACCCAGAGGCAGGAGTGCATTGACTGAGGGTCCCTTTGTGGGGTTCTAATCTGGGCCCGTTGCTTCCATGAGGCTTGACTGTTCAGTGGTCCAACAGAAGCCCTCTCTGAGCTGTAGGAATCTGCCTTACATGAAAGGACAGATAACTCAGGTCTTTGCAGGAATCTGCCAGAGTCCCTGGCTCTGCCAAGCTGAGATGGCAGGCTGCATGAGCCAGGGGCAGGGCTGGGAAGCAGAGCCAGGTAGGAGTCCCAGGAAGTTCCAGGGTCCCGGACTGGACCATCCCCAGTCTGCCCAGTCCTGTTCTGGGGAGGGGAGGATGGCTTGGGGAACGCTGTCATGTGGGACAGGAAGAGAGCTGGACTTACTGGAAAAGGTCTGCATGTGTGTGCATGCACACTCAGTATCAGTGCATTTAATTGCACAATAAAAATCTTCTCAGCCCTGGCTGGTAGCACAGTGGTTAAGGCGCCGGCCTGCAAACCCAAAGGTCGCAGGTTCGATTCCCCAGCCAGGGCACATAACCAGGTTGCAAACCAGGTCTCCAGTCAGGTCTGTGGCTGGAGGAAGGTGAAACGCAACCATACATTGATGTCTCTCTCCCTCTCTGCCTCTCTCCCTTTCCCTCTTTCTAAAAATAAAAGAAAATCTTAAAAAAAAAAAATCTTCTCAATGCGCTGATAGCAGGAGGGTCTCTCTTTCCCCCCCCTCATCTTGCTTTCATTACCCCTTCAAGGACCCTGGCAGGCTCGATTTGCTTTCTGAGCCAGAGTTCAGTTTGTTCAGCTCAGACAAAGCCTGTGCTGGCCCAGCCCTGTGTATTTGGGGGTATGTGTGTGTGTGTGTATGGGGGGGTTGGGGAAATAGCGAGGCCTTGTGCATCTGCAAAGCCCGTGGCTCCTCCTTGGGGACCTACTTTTATATCTCTGGCTCTCGCATGGCCCAGCCAGAGCCCTCCTCCCGGGAGCCCCACCCTCAGACTAGAAGCCTCCCTGTGAGCCCCAGGAGGGCTCTGACCTCCTAGTGAGGAAAATCACAAGGGTAGGCACCCTTTATTAAGTGTCTGCTGTGTGTCGTGGACCTTGTATAGTTAATTCTTTCAGCAAGCCTGGCAATGGGCATTATCACCTCCATTTTACTGGTGAGGAAGCTGAGGCCCAGAGATGTTAACTAATTGCTCAAGTGTCCACAGGGGGTTGGGGTGGTGGGGAGGTCTAGAGTGAGGTGAACTCTTGTTGGCCCTCAGCAGCCTCATCTTACAGGCTGTCTCTCTCTCTCTCTCTCTCTTTTTTTTTTTTAAGATTTTATTTCATTATTTTTAGAAAGAGGGGAAGGGAGAGAGGCAGAGAGGGAAAGAGACATCAATGTATGGTTGCGTTTCACCTTCCTCCAGCCACAGACCTGACTGGAGACCTGGTTTGCAACTTGGTTATGTGCCCTGGCTGGGGAATTGAACCTGTGACCTTTGGGTTCGCAGGCCAGCGCCTTAACCACTGTGCTACCAGCCAGGGCAGGCTGTCTTTTAGGACTATTTCAGCCCTGCTGGACTCTTCCTTCTGGAAGGTTCTGTTGAACTGGGAAGCACGGCATCAAATTTAGAATGTAGAACACAGTTTATGTTCTGTCTTCCTGTTTTGCTCCTCCACATACCTTCTGTACAGCTATTTAGCTTTATCTTTAAATCAGGTCCTGTTTGTACTCAGCCTGTATGAGCAATGTTGCCCAGAATGGGCTGCTTCTAACATTTAAACACACATTGCCATAAATGTGCCTAAGTCAGAACAAGGCCATTAGGAGAGGCCTGGCACCCAGCACCAGGCATGGCCTCTGCTTCCAGGTCAGGACTCTCCAGCGTGTGGTCAGCAGCCCCTCCCGTCCGTCTGGCAGCCTCTCTCACAGTCCCTTCCCTCCAACAGTCGGGCTGGTGACCCTGATCCTCCCTTGCGGAAAGCACTTGGGCTGGTTCTGCTCAGGTTTCAGTGAGAACTCAGGTCCCACCCACCAATCACTGCAGGCAGGTCACTTGACTTGAGCCTCAGTTTGCTATTTGTCCCCACATCCCCATGACCAGTAGGTGCATGGGACAAAGTAGCAACCCCATAAAGGCAGCTAAAGCTGCATTGGGCTTACACTGGGATGCTGCTGGCTGGGCAGTTTCTCCCTGCTCTCCTGTTTATAAGTGGCCTCCTCACAGGCATGCTGGGGGATGGCAGCTGTGAAAGTTTCTGGGTGAGAACAAAACACTCTGCAATGCAAACAAGGACTTCACACACACACACACACACACACACACCACATATCACATGCACATACAATGTATCACACCACACATACATACATGAATCACTATCGCACGTGCGCGCGCACACACGCACACACAGAATCACCCCAATCCATGAAAGGAGCATTTCCAATCCCCCCTACCCAGCCTCACAAGTCTACTGGACCTCTGTCCCTGGCAGGAGGGGAGTTAACCTAATTACTGGCCTGCAGTCGGCCTAGCACAAGGCTCTCAGCCTGGCTGGGAGATTAACAGCCTCAGGAGCCCAGGAGGGAGAGAACAGGGTGGAGAGAAGTTATTTTTAGGCAGCGAAGGTGGGGCTTGCAGTGGAGCTGAGCTGGTGACTTAGGGAAGAAGGGGCTACCCAGGTGATGGAGGGCTCAGGTCAGGGCCACCAGGCAGCTTGGTTATTACCTCTCTTAAGAGAGTCCAGGCCAGCTTGAGGCTCCCAGGAAGGGAAGGAGGGGGCCAAGAGGAAGAGACTTGCCAAGACTTTGGATTAGGGCTGTTTGGCTGGGTTGGTTTGCCAGCTGGGGGCAATGTAAAATGGGAGAAGACCCTGTGTGGTCTGACCGCTTCTTCCCACACTTGGACAGACAAGACACACCAGGATGGGAGAGCAGGGTGGTGCTTCTCTGTCAGGCCTTTGAGAGTGGCTGGCAGTTGTAGGGACTGCAGCTTCCTTAGGGCAGTGAGTCCCCAGGCCCAGGATGGCAGGCAGGGGTGGATGTGGGGGGCCCCTTAAAGTGGGTTAATTGAGGCACTGGCTGGGTGACTCAGTTGATTGCAGAATTGTCCCTATAGGCCAAGGTTGCAGGTTCGATCCTGGGTCAGGGCACATACAAGAAGCAACCAATGAATGCATAAGTGGAACAACAATCGATATTTCTTTCTCTCGCTCTCTCAAATCAATCAAATATATATATATATGTATATATATATATAAAGTGGGTAAATTGAGGAGATCCAATTGTTTGGGAAACACACTTCTGGAACTCAGAGCTGAGAGCACTTGGAGGCACTATGCAGCTGCAGACCTCAGGCCCTGCACCTTTTCCTCCTGGCCATCCTGGGTGTGTACTGCTTAATCTTCCCCCACCTCCTTCCCAGACAGGTGCTAGAAGTTGCGTCCTGCCTTGTTGTTTACACAGGGAAGAGCCCAGAGTTCCTGATGAACGGAAGTGGCAAGTTTCCCTCTGAGCTGCTTGGCCAACTCATCTTGTGGGGCATGGCCTTGAGTCTATTGGTCAAAGCTAACGAAGAGGGGGTTGTTTTCTTTCCAGACCCGTACCCCCTGGAAGTCCCCTGCTTGAAATTGTGTCTCGCGCTAGTTTCCATGGCCCTCCCTGGATTTACTCCCACCCTGTCTGAAAATTGCTGCTCCTGCAGCCTGGGTGATCAGGGACCACACAGGTCAGTGTTCGGTAGCTGAGGTGACTAAGAAAGGACCAGGAGTCAGGAAAGTACATTTAAGGGCTTTTGTTAGGAGGGAGGCACTGTGGTTAGGTGGGCTGAGTCCCAGCAGACTGCAGCACCAAGGAAATGGGCAGAGGGATTTTTAAGGGTGTGGAGTAGGCTCCCAGGGGGCATGAGTCACCCTGCCTGTCAGTTCCAGGGTTCAGGTGTTTGCAAAACAACAATGTCCTCTGATTAGGGGTTGCCGCCAGGAGATTTATGGTCCTTGTTTCTGGGAAATGCTCAAGGGAGAAGGGAAGGGGCAAGGGGGGTGTAGCCCTCTTTGTTTCAGCACAGGCGGTGGCTCAGGTCCTCCAAATACCAGTACCCTCTAACAGGCAAGGAGCCGGATTTGGCTCGGGAATGCTAATCCTTACTCCACTACTTGGCCTTTCCTAGACAATCCCAAGAAGAGTTCTGTATCCCGTCTCTGTCTCCCCCTCCAGGCTATTTGTGAGAACTGCAGCATAAATCCCTCCTGAGAGTGGTCATGCTTTCCAGCCCCCAAGCCATACTGAGAACTTGACTTTACGCTTTCCTAATAATTACCCAACTCCGCCATGTCTACCTTGGACTTAAACAGCAGCCTCTTTGTAGGACTAATTCCTTCGCAACCTAATTACCCTCATTGTAGGTGTCTCACTGCTTCCACATCAGCCTCCTCTCAGCTCTCTAAAGACTAGTTCTTGCCCTCCCCAGGCAAAGGCCCCAGCCAGCTCATTATAGTCCTTAACACCACACACTCAGTCCTCGGGTTTTTCTTCTTCTCTGAGGTGGACAGAAATGTTGTGTCATGGGGTTGCCAGAAAGCAGGGATGGCAGCCAGTTCTGGGACTGGGAGGTGTATAATTGAAGCTTGAAAGCAGAGCCACAGTTTAACCCATGCTGCTAACTGGCTGATGGACTTCTGGGTGGTGAAAATGGGGCTGGGAAATCCTATTTTTCTCACAGCATCTCTCACACTTACTGCCATCCCATTTTGGGCCCTCAGCCCTTCTGCTGTGGGGCATCCTGAGTAGACATCTTTCCTACTTAAGACATTGTTGATCGGCAATTTTACACAAAATCTAATGCAGGTGCAAGCACAAGTTAACCTGTGTAGCAAACTATATCCATCTGTTCATTGACACGTTGTTGACTGGCAGTTTTATAGCAAAATCTAATGTAAGCACAAGCACAAGTTAACTCGTTATCAGTCAACAACGTTTGGGCTTGAAAACACCAGTTTTTTGGTGCCCAGTCAACAAACACTGTGTTAAGTGTAGCCTACAACATGGGCCTCACCTGGGCACCACCAGGCCCCTGAGTCATAATGTGCACATTAATAAGCCCCATCCTAGAATCATGCCACCTGCTCAGCACCTTTGACATCCTCCCCATTCCCACTATCTATAGGGTGAGGGCCAAGCTCTTCAGCCTGGCATTCAAGACCCTCCAGAATGGCTTTGCTGCCCTCATCGTGTGTCCTATGCAGCAAGTCAAACTCTGTCATTCCTCATACACATCATGAGCCCACTCCAAGCCCAGCCTGCCCCCCTGCCTGCTGGACTCCTACTCAGCCTGCGGGGCCAGCTCAGATGCCATCTTTTCCTCCTCCTTCCTCCTGGATATCTATGTGGAGCAATCTTCTCCGATCCTTGCCTCTGCCAAATTGTCTAGATGCAACCTTATCCTCTTCTTGAGTCCTGCATTATCTCCACTTTTCTGATTTTCACATTCCCGACTTCTTTGTAAGCCCTGCAAGGCAGGAGGCTTATACAGAGAAAATTTGAGTTCTGGGGTAGCCAGTGTGGTGGATGGCCCACCTCCCCATCATAATCTGGAAGAACCTCAAGAATTTTAGCTTCTTGGCCCTTCTGGGACTTCTGAAGGGTGGGGCCAGGAACCTGAACTTTATGCAAACCCTGGGAGATCCTTATGTGGAAATCACTGGTATATAGGATGGGCACTGACAATCCTAAACCAGACAACATATGAGTCATCTGTACTAGGTTCTGCCTATCAGGGTTGCTCAAGAATCCCATGAAATAGCAAACACATCCAAGACAGAGTGGGCAGTGCTTCACATACAGAATCACAGTGAGGTTCAGGGCCACAATCTTTGTAGGAATGAACATCTGGGCCACCTAATTATCCAGCAGTGGAATAAATTTCGTATCACATTCACCTGAAGGTTTATCCAGCTATTAAAAATTACAGGAATGTCAAGTGGAGGGTTGGTGGCCGCTGGGGAGCCAGGCGGTGCGTGGTGCCTGAATGTACAGCAATGATGGAGACGGAGCTGAAGCTGCCGGCCTGTAGCAAACTTAGGGGGCCAACGGCAGGAAGAGGTAACAGCCTGGACCATGTCAAGCGGCCCATGAAAACCTTCTTGATGTTGTCCCACAGGCAAAAGCATAAAGTGGCTCAAGGGAACCCCCAAGGTGTACAACTCAAGAGATCAGCAAACTACAGGGCATAGTGGAAACTTGTCAGACAGAGAAGTGGCTGTTCATTGACAAGGCCAAGTGGCTGTGAGCACTGCACACGAAAGAGCACCTGGACTATAAATACTGGCTCCAGTGGAAAACCAAGATGTTCATGAGGAAGGGTAAGTACACACTGCCCAGGGGGCTGCAGGCCCCTGGGCAACAGCCTGACAAGCAGGGTAGGGGTGGGCGCCCCTGGGAACCAGTGTAAGGACTGCTAAGTGCACTGGAACTGCTGGAGCAATGGCAGCTACAGCCATTATGCAGGACCAGTTGAGCTACTCGCAGCACCTGAGTCTCAACGAGCACAGTGCCTTGCTGATGCAGCCCATGCAATGCTAGGACACGAGTGCCCTGCAGTACAACTCCATGACCAGCTTGCTGACCTACATGGACGGCTCACCCACCTACAGCATGTCCTACTTGAAACAGGGCACCCGCGGCATGACACTTGGCTCCATGGGCTCGTTGGTCAAGTCTTAGGCCAGCTCCAGCCTCCCTGTAGTTACTACCTCTTCCTTCCACTCCAGGGTGCCCTGCCAGGTCAGGGACATCCAGGACATGATCAGTCAGCCCATATCTTCCCAGCACCGAGGTATGGGAGGCAGCTATGCCCCGCAGACCTCAGATGTCCCAGCACTACCAGGGAGGCCCAGTGCCCAGCATGGCCATTAACAGCACACTGCCCCTCTCCTACATGTGAGTGAACTAGAGGGGGAAATTTTCAAAGAGGAAAAAAAGGGGGAATCAGAGGAAAGTAAGAAACAACATGGAGAACAACCTGGTATGCTCAAAACAAGTCATCACCCACAGCAAATGACATCTGTCTGCAAGAGAACACCAATACCATCTACACACACACAGAAAAAGTTATGATGCAAACAAAATTTTTATGAGTTTCTGGACTTCTTTTTTGGGGGACTATTTTTGTACAGAGAAAACTGGTAGTCATGAGGAAGGGAAGGGAATGAACCTTGTTATAGATCAGGAGGAAAGAAAATTATGCAAAACTTCTTACAAGTTCTAGTGATATGGTGGGAGCTTTGCAGAAAGTTTGCAAAAGTGTTTACCAATAGTAACTATATATATATATATAAAATATATATAAATATATTTAAAATATATATAAATATAAATATATATTATATATATAAATATAAATATATATTATATATATAAATATATATAAAATATATATAAATAAAAAATATATAGTTATATATAGTTTTATATATATATATATATATATATAGTTAATGTTTTTTTCAAGTTTTATTTATTATTTTTAGAGAGAGGGGAAGGGAGAGAGGCAGAGAGACACCAATGCATGGCTGACTTTCACCTGCCTCCAGCCATGGACCTGGCTGGAGACCTGGCCTGCAACCTGGCCATGTGCCCTGGCTGGGACTCCAACCAGTGACCTTTGGGTTCGCAGGCTGGCACCTTATCCACTCTGCCACCAGCCAGGGATCTTTACCAATAATATTTAGAGACAGTTGCAAATATGGAAAGAGGAAATTATTTAAAACTTGTACAAAAGGGAAGATGGTCTATTGGGTACAAACCTGCCATTTTCTTAGATCCCTGACTATCTGAATAAGGCGCCCATAAAGATTCAATCCCTGTCTCTGCTTATTGGGTCTGGTTGTTGACAGGCAGCAGGAACACTGGCTTTTCTGGTTTTATATTCTGGTGACTGCCTGGACAGACTTTGGGACTCTGGAATAACACAGGTTAATAAAGGTTTAGGAATCAAGTGGAGACTCCACACGACATGGAGACCTAAGGCTTCTGGAAAGGAAGAAAAGGTGAATCATACTTTAAAGAAAAATATAGCCAGGTTGTACCAAGAAACCTCATCTCCATTGGAATCAAGCTTTACCTGTTGCCCTGCTTAGGATAAGGGTACTTCCTTGAAGTGGAATTCTTTTCAGTTCTTATGAAATTGTGTACAGGTGACCATTTCAGGTTATTACTAGGGTGGAAGATATGCATGTAGATCAAAAAGTGGAGGTAATGAAAATTCACATTTAAGTCAGACTTAACTGTAATCAAAGACCTTGCTTAGAGGCTCCTCCTGTACAGGTTGACATTTCTTTGAGCCTGGAGATAAGGTGCTACTCAAGACCCGGAAGACAGAATTTCCAGGGAGCCAACTAGAAGAAAAGTAGACTGAACCTCGGGGTGTACTTCTCACCATGGTAAGGTTGGCAGCAATAAAACCTGGGATTCACCACATCACGGTAAAGAAAGCACCAGAGGAACAATGGACCAATGAGTCTCAACAAGACTGCAAAGTCAGTTTTCAAAAAGTGACGTTTTTTTCATTACTTTTTGTTTAACCTCATGTTATGGAAAGCCTGTTCCTTTCAAATAAAATAAAGACATTTGGGTGTATTTAGCAAAAATGTTATAAACATCACAAATTTTGTCTTGTAGGAATAATTATGTTGAACAAATTATCACATCTTATGGGTATTTGTTCTCCCCTGGAAAGCCTTCAAAATTATACTTTATTTAAGCTTATCAATAAGAAAATGACCTACTCTGATATTTATAATTGGGAACCTGTGATAACTCTAAATGATAGGGAAATGTTTTCCTTGAAAGTCACTCATGTTGTCCTAGCTGAGGTGTGCACCTTTTGTCAACTGTGCTAAAAACTGTTGTGTGCTTTATTGTAGTGCGTTGTTGCATACAATGTGCCCCCTTATGGAGCCCTGCAATTAAATGTATTCATAATGCTGCCCTGGCTGGAGGCATAGTGGGTAAGGAGCTGGCCTTCGAACCCAAAGGTTGCTGGTTCGATTCCCCAGCCAGGGCACATAACCAGGTTGCAAGCCAGGTCTCCAGCCAGGTCTGTACCTGGAGGCAGGTGAAAGGCAACCATACACTGATGCCTTTCCCCCTCTCCCTCTCCCTCTCTCCCCCTAAAAATAAAATTAAAAAAAATTCTTTTAATGTATTTTTAATGCTAAAATATTAATTTTAGCTCAAAGAGTACTTCCATGTGAAACTGATTTCATAGAAATTAGATAAACTAACAGTGGGGAAATGATGGGGGACTCAAACAGAAAATTTTAGTTTTAGGTAACAGCGAATAAGCTTAGTAATCAATGTATGTAAAAATCTATTGTTTCAGGAACTGAAGGTATGAATCACCTTGACTCTAGGTAACCTGTAGGTAGTTTCACCTTTGTGCCTCAGGAGGGCTGCAAGGAATCAAGATGGCATTTAAGCCATTATATATACTCCAGGGTGAGATGACCACTGCCCAGGACACAGATGGAAGAATGCTGCAGCTTTTATCTGGTTAACTTTTTCCCTAAATTCCAATACACTTTTCTTCTCATAAAGAGGGCCCATTTATAACAGAATTTAAGATGGACTGTTAGGGTACAAACCTGCTGTTTTATCAAATCACCGACCATCTGAATAAAATACCCATAGAAGATAAAAAATAATAAAAATAAAAACTATACGAAAGGAAGAAACTAGGATACGTACTGGTAAAACTATCTCTGTGGTCTTTAAAAGAGCAAAAGTTTTAGATTGTATTAAATTGTTTTTTAACTTACTGTTAACAGCTAAAAAGGTCACGCAGGTTGACATAATTGGTAATTTGTAACAGGTTTTGTTTCCCAACTTTCCACTTTGCTCTGATAAAAAACCATGAAATTACTGTATTTAAAAAGCATTTTTAAAGTCTTTTATTTTTATCCAAATACTTTAATTTTTTTAACATTTTTTATTATTTTCAGAGAAGGGGGAAGGGAGAGAGGCAGAGAGAGAGAGAGAGATGTATGGTTGCCTTTCACCTGCCTCCAGCTACAGACCTGGCTGGAGACCTGGCTTGCAACCTGGTTATGTGCCCTGGCTGGCAACTGAACAAGCAACCTTCGGGTTCGCAGACCAGCTCCTTATCCTTGTGCCACCAGCAAGGGCTAAAGTATCTTATGGTTTGTAAGATTTCTGTAAATTTATTGCGATATTTTAAGGTCTCCCCCTTTATTTTCTGCAGTTACATTTTAAAGATTCAGCTCTGTATTATTTAAATCAGTCTGCAGAGAAGCCACATCTGTATTTGAACTAATACCATCGTCATAACATACATTTTCAACTTGTTTTTATTTCATTACGCAGTTTGAGGTAAATACAATTTTGAAATATGGAGAAAAGTGACATAGGCAACTACATCTACACTTACAATATGAATCACTAAGGGCAGCTAATCTCCAAAGCTGGCCCTCACAGATCCAGGTCTCCAGGTATTCACGCCTGGTGTGGTCAGCACCTCCCACCAGTCACCTGGGCTTGCCTCATGACTCGATTTCTCCACAATATGGCAGAACTGATTCTGTGCCAGCTCTAAATTGAAACCTGCCAGGTAGCTACTGCCCTTGCATTTTGGGGAACTGTGAGCCATTAAGAAGTTTGCCCACCCTGCAGTAGATGCCCTGTGATGAAAGAGGCCCGCAACCTCATGAAGACACCCAGTATCCCAGTACCCCCAAACACCAACTATGTGCCTGAACCATCGTCTTGAATGTGCCAGGCCAGCCAGGCCCTGGACATTGGAGTAGAACCACTCAGCCATGTCAACCTGAAGAATCACATAATAAATAAAATGGCTTAAAGGCAACTACATTAGGGTGTATCACACAGTAACAAATAACCATAACAGGTTGCAAAACGGCATATGAAGCATTACTTCAACTTAAGAAATACCCAAAATCAAGAGAATAAATACTATGTAGTAGAGTGATTATTTCTGGCTTTATTTTTTTGGCTTCATTTTAGGTTTTAAACAATGAACATGTATAACTGTTTAACAAAACAATGATATCATATTTGACCATAAAATCCACTTGTTTTAGTTCCAATAGGTATAGCTCTACCCCCACTTGCCCTTTCACCCTTCAATGGAAGGACATCATCCATTGCCAAAGTTTTCTTAGGTATGATGCTATCTCCACCTCAGAGGCCATCCAACACTAAATAGAATCAGATCTCCTTTTAATGAGCCACATTTGTCATCAGCCCACGTAGTATAGCCAAGTTTCTTTCAGGGCACCGAGGAAGAAAGACAGAAAGCTACCTTTCCTTCAGGGTAGATAGCACTGTGTCCTTAGTCCTGCCACAGAAGCTGGTATTTTGGTTGTTCCTGCCCCCATCCTAACTTTCCTTGTAGTAATGACTATGGGATGTCATGGTCACTTGAATTATTTAGGCTCCACCAGAATAGGATAAAATTCAGAGTGGGACAGAGGTCAGCCAATGCCGTTCCAATGCAGAAGATGGTCCTGTTTGCTTAGCCAGAAAATACAGCACAGAAAGAACAAGGGGCAGGAAACAGTGGCCTGGTGTCAGCCACTGCGCTGTTACCCTATGTGGGACACCATGAAGAATCAGGCCGGAGCTGACCCTTCTTTAGTTTACACTGAGGATGCAATGGTGCAAAGACAAGGGCTGGCAGAAGCAGTTACTGCTATTTTCCATTTTCTTAAAGCTATTGATGAAACCATCTTGCTTCAATCTAATATTTAAATAACATCTAGTTCTGATTTGTGATGAAGGAGATGCCAGACACTCTGAAGTCAGCTCTAATGGGGAAGAAAGCACAATATTTGTGCTTTCTATGGAAGATACCTTGAAAAAGAAAAACAAAACTTGCTTTTATTGATGCACCAGTAGACTGGCTCATAATTTGGAAGGGATGGTAAGGTTAATACAATATTCTTTATCAAAGCAAATTGAAATACAAAGATATCTGAAATTTCTTTACAGTGACATGATACCTTAATAAGTTAAGGAAATGGACTGCTCACTAACTGCTTTCTCATTTCATGTTCTTTACAAACTCTTCTCCTTTCTTGATTGAGGCTTTCAGCTCAGGAATGGCCTCAGCTATCATCTTTTCTTCAAAAGGGGAGACTTTGCCGATGCCTAGATTCTTCTCGATGCCCTTTTTCTGAAAAAGGCAGAAAAGTTTTACAACCAAGTTAATTTTCATGAATGAATTATGGAAAACCCAACTTGCAACTTCATCAGCTCTGCCTAGACTATTTCCCCTGTGGCTCCGAGCAGCTGTTAAGGGGATGCAAACAACACTCAGAGCTCAGGGTTTTGTCATCCTAGCAATCTGGGCTGTCACTACACAAGTACCCTGGATAATGGTTTCCACACCAAAGGGGCTGCCTTATTCATAAAATAAGGGTACTACCTACCTTGAGGGAGGCTATGAATATATGTGATGATTTGGCACATCAAATAATAACTAGTAGCACTTAATGCTATTCTCTGTCACATGGAGCATGCTTTTGGGTTCTAGTCTGTTTTCCAACTTGGTAAAAGACTACAGAAACATTTCAATATCCACTTGAACCCAATGTATTTAAGTAGGAAAATGTCTGAAATTCGGGAAACAACAGTGTCTGTCACCATCCATCTCCTTGAAAGGCCCTTCCCAACTTGGATAATCAGCCTCATGTGCTCCTTTCCTACAGGTCTCACCACATTCTGCACATACATGGGCTGAACTGGTTCTTGAATTAACATGTTCAGTGTCAGTCTCTCCATTGCAATGAGCCTCTGAGGCTTGGGGCCACGTCTTATTATCTCTGAAATCTGGGTGTCTATGGGAAGGGCCTCTGGGTGGCCCAGCAAGTTACTATACTGCTTCTTTCTGGGAATGAGACAAAGGCCAACACACATTTGCCTGATTTCAGCAGCTGCCTGCATCTAAGAAAAGGAAACCTGGCTTGATGTTTTGTGTGAATGAGACCCAGAGGTTTTGGTTCAATGAAGACTTAAGAGTCAACCAGACCATAAAGGAGTCTGGCTGAAGCCAGAAATATGGCAAATGGGCTCTGTCCCAGACACAAGTTTCAAGGGGAAACTTGTTGCACATTCGCAGAAGGAAAACCAGTGGGGTAAGAAGAAAGAAACCGGAATGTCTGAACTGGGAAGTAACAGCTCCTGTACACCACCTCCAGGCCTCCTTAGAGGGAGAATTAGTCTTGGCAGACCTTGAGGTCAGAACAGGAATTAACAAGTATAAGCCACGGGGAGACTGGCGAACGTCTTCTTTCAGAGCTGCCCAAGGGGTACTGTGAGATGGAATGAGGGTCTTATCAGTAAACACACCCAGGCAGCCACTGATAACCAGCTGTCAGATCCACGGGCAATGAAATTCCAGTGCCAGGGGGTGCCAATCCCATGGTTTTTCCCTGCTCTTAACTCTGTGGTGAGCTCCCACCCTGAAAAACCCAAGCACACACCAGACAGTTAAGATACAGTGACTGTACAAAGTATCTCTTTGCTTCTGCAGTTAAGAGACCTCTCTCCAGGATACATACCCCCAGCACCAATGGTGTGGAGAAATAGGGACAGTCCGTTTCTTGGGATTTAACAAAGGAGCATTCGACAACTCCTTCTTTTCCATTGATTGCATCCACAAGGGAGAAGACAAACCGGGCTCCAGCATATGCCATGGACAGTGTGGCAGAGCCTAGAAGGGCACAGAAACATTAGCCAAGCTAGCACAGAGACTATCAAATCCAGGTGAGCCTGCCCCACCAGCTAATGCAGCTATAAAATCTCCAGTTTTAGTTGTCAAGAATTTAGGCCAGCATTCCTCATTCATAAACTCATGAATAATAGCATAAATTAGCTTTGCCAACCTCAGATACTACTTGACCCTACTGAGCAAGCTGAGCTCCGCTCTGATACAGGGTTCTCTATCAAGTGAACCCTTGCCCAGGCCCTTGTAGTCTTAACTCTGAATTCTAAACAGCACCTCTGGCATCAGCACCCCACCCATGAACTGCCTCTGAGAAATCTACCTGCTCCAGCTTTAGCCTTCACCACCTCGGTACCGGCCTCCTGAATCCGCCCAGTGAGGGCTGTCAGCTGGTCCTGGGGAAAGTCCACCTTGGGAGTGCACTGCAAGCCAGAAACACAGGAACCCCATGAGCAGGTTGCCGCTCCACAGCACTCCCAGCTCCCACACGTGCTGTCCTCCCCCGACTGACAGAGGGTCTCCCGTGTCACCACTACATGGGAGACCAAGAGCCTTTCTTTCTTTTCTTTTTTTTTAAATATTTTATTTCATTATTTTTAGAAGGAGGGGAAGGGAGAGAGGCAGAGAGGGAGAGAGACATCAATGTATGGTTGCCTTTCACCTGCCTCCAGCCACAGACCTGACTGGAGACCTGGCTTGCAACCTGGTTATGTGCCCTGGCTGGGGAATCAAACCTGCGACCTTTGGGTTCGCAGGCCAGCACCTTATCCACTGTGCTACCAGCCACGGCTTGAGCCTTTCTTTAAAGAAAAAGTCAACTTTGTTGGGAGGTCCCTACTAATTTTTAATAACTTTTTATATTTTGGACTAATTTTAGACTTAGAGAAAAGTTGTAAAAACAGTATAAAGATTTCACCTGGCATACCTTCATGCTACCATTTTACGTAAGAACAGGATAGGAATACCAGTACATTATGAACTTAACTATAGTCCTTATTTAAATTTTACCAATTTTCCCACTACTATCCCAGGTTCGTATCCAGGGCCTCACCCGCAACTGACTAAGTCATTTCATTCTCGTCTATTCTAACTATTCATTATCAATTTCTCAGTCTTCCCTTGCCTTTCATGACATCTGTCGAGAGTACGCACTCATTTTGCAAAATGCCCATCGATTTGGATCTATGTGTTTCCTTAGGATTTTTGTACGGTTATGCATTTTTGGCAAGAATACCACATGTATTTTGTGTCCTTCTCAGTGCATTATACTCAGGGGTTATAAGAATATTATTTTGGATTGGATATTATTTTATTCTTAGCGGTGCTTACCTTGTCTGAGCACCTTCTGACTACACTCACTCCACATAGCTGTGGACCCCTGAAACACTGGAACTTGACCAAGCCCCATACCAATCAAGAAACCCCTAGACAACTCGGGTGGGGCTGCATCCAAAGCAGGAATCCTTTCAAAACAACAGACGGGTAGATCTTTGTCAGTCTGTCCCAAGTGCCCAAAGTGGATCGTCTTAAAGGCAGTCATGGTATTGAGACTTCCTGGTAAGGTCCCACACACACCTGAGAGATCAGAGGGATGATGGTCTTCCCAGCATGGCCACCAATGACAGGAACATTGACTCGTGCTGGATCCAAACTCTGGTTAACAAAGTATGAAGCTTGATCAATTTTTAATAAGCTCTTTTGTGTATAAAACATGTCACGCCCACCCAAAGCACCAATATTGGAAAAACCCACAAAACTCAGAAGAAAACAGGTCAGAAAAGACTGGCACCAGGTTAGCTTAGCTCTACCACGGCCCCCCTTATCGTCTAGTATCAGTTTGAACATGTGTAGCGAGGAGTAGCCTGCCATCTTGTGAGGTCACTATGAGATTTTCCCTATAATGAATTGAAAAGTGCCTTCTTGTAGCCCCCTAAGTGGTCCCCATCAGTCTGATATCTTCTCAGACTCAAAGAATGACAGTTTCTTTCCCACACCTAATGCTATTCCTATGCACAAAGCCCCACACTCTGCCACAGAGAACAAGTCGAATTGCCTCATTTCAGAGTAAAATTCAAAAACAATTCCAAGAAACCCAGGAGTGAGAAGTCTGTTAATTCAAAGAGCGATTGGGACAGAAAGAACAAAACTGGGAAGGCTCAGAACTCTGGCTCATTAGTGGGTCTGCTGAGAGAGGCTCCTTCATTTATTAAATTGAGGTACAATGCCTTTGAGAACCTGTGAACCAGGTTATTTCTTATGACAGTAAAAAAAAAAAAAAAAAAAAAAAAAAAAAAAAATCTGATGGGAGTTATGGGACAGAGGTGAGCAGTCTCAAATGATGCCACCTTCTCCAAATGCTGCAGCTGCTAAAGTGCAGCCCTAAGTTAGGAACCAGCCTTACCCAGGAAAGGGTGAATTAGGAACCAGCCTCCAGGGGAGCAGGCACAGCAGGACCAATTGAATGGAGCAGGAAGCTCAGAAGCCAAGGAACTGAGCTGGTCACTAGGGACATAGGCATGAACAGACAAAGCTCCTGCTTTTGAGAGACTTACTGTGTACTGAGACAAAGACAAAGAAATGGCCATAAAAGGTCACTATGGAAGCCAGGGGGGAACAGAACCCTTCATCAGCCTGGGCTAGACCTAACTTCACCTGAGAAGGAACAGGACTTCCCCATGGGAAGCAAATTCTGGACAACAGGAACAAAGGCCAGGGGTTATAAAGAATCCCTATAACGTTAGCAAAGTACGAAATGTAAACTAGAAAATTTTTACCAGCCTAGTGGAAAGGGAAGGTGACAAAAAAAGGGGTCCAGATGGCTGACAGGGTTGAGGGAGAAACCAGGTAATGGAAGCTTAAGGGTCAATTTTGATTCTTCAGGAATTTTTCAGAATGCCTGACAGCCTGAGGTAAAGGGGCAGTTCCCTTAACTGAGGCTTGTCAAACTCTACTCTCTGGGAGGGGCCAAGATCTCCCTTCCTCCACCTCAAAAAGCAAAGCTTCCAGGCTAAGACAGCACTACCTGATAGGACTTTTTGCAAGAATACAAAAGCCATATGTAGCTATCAAGCATCTAAAATTTGGCCAGTGTGATGGAGGACATGAACTTCTCATTTTATTTACCTAATTTAATAGCCACATGTAGCTATTGTACTGTGCATAAGTAGGGGCCCAGGGACACAGTGTGCTCTAAGAGCTGGGGTATGAGCTTCAGGAAGCTGGAATCCAGGCCCTCCTGCCTATGCCCTCTCAGCTTCAATGGGATCTCTTCCACAAAGCCTTTCCTGACTCAAAGGTAATCATATTCTATGTACACCAAACTGAACTGGTTATTCAATTAAATTAGCTCTTGAATTCAAGTGTCTCTCCACTTCACAGAGCTCCCAAGGCCTGGGGCCATGATGTCTTTTGGATCTTGGTAACACCCATACTCAGAACTGTGCCTGAGGAACACGTCACAGTATGAATTAAAGTGGGGCATCATCAATACTTCAGAGGCAGACCTGCCTGGTGCATGAAAATGTTCCCTACTTTAGAGGCAACCTTCATCTGCCAAGTAGGAAAAAAAAAAAAAGACAAAGTTCAATAAGGAAACTTTCTGGGGCGAAGCTAAGTAGTTCTACTGAAATCACAACCAGAAAATAAGACTTCGAGTTGTGAAAGGCACTGAGGACTCCATACCTAGCACTGGTGCTGAGCCCACCTCAGGATAACCCCACAGCTCAGTTCCGCAACCCAAGAATAAACAGACAACTTGTAAAATCAGAACTCTCTGAGGAAAGCTACCACAGGTATCCCAAGAAGGGGAGTCAGAACTACGGCCTAGGGATGACAATTCTGCTATCTTAGAATTTGTCTAGTAATTTAACGATTAGTAGGCAAATCTTGTTAATACTTGTTTTCAGAGGGAATGAACTTGGAGAGCATGGCTCAGGCGAGCCAGTAAGAAACCCAGAGAAAGACTGAATCCCTGATGCACCAGGAAGAAGAGATGAGTAGGTCAAATCAAGACTGACACTGGCCAGTTTAAGCCTGCAGGGGCCTGCTGTTCAGATTCCCTAAGAAAACATGAGAGCCACTTCCTACCAAGGGGGCAAGCTATTAAAAACATTTAAAACTCCCAAGTTCTAAGTGACCTATTAGTGCCCTGGTATCTTCCATGTCCATACGTGAGCCAAAAATGGCCTGAGAAATTAAAAAAAGGGAGTATGAATGATACCATATTTAGCTCTTACCTTCAGTTCTGCAACAAAAGTGTTAGCTCTCACAACATCCAGGGTTGTCACCCCAAAGATCTTGTTGGGGTTGTACACTCCATGCTTCTTGAAAACTTCAGATGTGATTGGGATGGTGGAGTTAACCTAGTAAGTCCAAGAGACAGGCATAATTTGCTCTGCATTCTGAGAGCACAGCCAAGCAGCAATAGGACCAGGTAAGAGCAGGTGGACGTCCTATTCAACCAGGGTGTAATTCTTTCCCCTCCACATAAACAAAGACACCCTGCACTGCAGCAGGCGCTCTTCCCTTAGTGGTCTCTAAGCTCACAGTTCAAATATGTATGAGACACTTGAACTATCAACTTAAAAATGTGAATGGCCCTGGCTGGTGTGGCACAGTGGGTTGAGTGCCAGACTGCCAGACAAAAAATCACCAGTTTGATTCCCAGTCAGGGCATATGCCTGGGCTGCAAGCTAAGTCCCCGGTTTGGGGCAACTTATCTTCCCTCGAACATTGCTGTTTCTCTCCTTCTCTTCCTCCATTTTCTTTAGAAATAAATAAAGTCTTAAAAAAATTAAAACAAACAAAAAAGATGTGAAGCTCTGGCTGCAAACACAAGGGTCGCTGGTTCAATTCCCAGTCAGGGCACATACCCAGGTTGCAAGCCAGGTCTCTAGCCAGGTATCCATTTGGAGGCAGGTGAAAGACAACCATACATTTGATGTTTCTCTCCCTTTCTTCCTCCCTCCCTGCCCTTCTCTAAAATTCTCTAAAAATAATATTCTCTAAAAATAACAAATAAAAATCTTTTAACAATAAAAAAGTAAAATAAAAATTTTTTAAAATGTGAATGATGGCTACACAGGGCATCTTCAGCTCCAGCTAGAACTTACACCTGAATGGCCATTCCTAACAAAACAGCATAGCACAGGACTAAAAGCTCAGATGGCTTAGGGTCAAGTCCCAGCTCTGTCATTCCACATGGTAATGCTGGGCAAAATACTTCAACTCCCTAGAACTTGGGGTTTTTATCTATAAATGAGGGAATGCTGGGGAACCTGTAAACCCTGGGTAAGATGCAGTAAAAGGCGTTCACAAACTACCACAATCAGGCTGGAGAAAGCCTTAAGAATGGACTTAATTTCCCAGGTGGAGAAACTAAGATTCAGATACGGGAAGTGATTTGCACAAAGGCATACAGTTAAGTTGATGGAAAAACAGGTTAAAACTCACTTAGTCCATGCCAGAAGGAATCCTTAGGAAAGAAATATAGTTCATCCAACTTACCGTTTCAGTTATGTTAGTCTGATTATTCTCCCTATGACGTTAGCACACTTTTGCTAACTATGAGCTTTCATACAGTATATCAGCAGCCTACCTGACACCAGCACCCACCGGATTTGCAATGATGCAGATCATGGCCTCAGGGCAATGCTGGGCACAGCCAGCAGCCAGGGTGGCCACAATTGTGGCATTGGTGTTGAACAGGTCATCCCGTGTCATACCTGAGAATAATTCAATTCAAGATGTTCACAAAGCACAGGGGGAAATTTCCTATATGCCAAGAGCTGTGTGTTAGCTGTTACAGGAAACTGAAATATGAGACAGGGTTTCTGTTAAATTATCTTGTAGGGAAAACAGCCCAAAACAGAGATCTGAGAGGGTGGGATATGGATGCAGGTACAATGATATCTGAGGAGGATCATCAAGGATCAGGAGGAATTCCCAAGGTGGAGACAGATGGAAGGGTTGGGGGAACCTGGAGGCTTTGATGTTTATCCCCTAGGCAATGGACAGTTTTTGGAATTTTCTGCAACAGATAGATCTGACTAGTTCCATTTTTCATGGAAAACCACCTCCTCATCTGACTTCCTGGGAGATGCTAGGTAAAGCTTTTAAACACACACCTGGTTTTCTTGGGACTCCGGCTGGAATAACTACCAAATCACAACCTTTCAGGCAATCTGGCAGCTGCTCAGGTCCAAGGTAGCCTAGAAAAAGCACCCATGAGAGAAATCCAATCATTTGTGATTTAGAGGGACAAGCACATCTGTGGGGACAGAACCCAGAAGGACAGGCCCACCTTCTGCCACTGCTGAACACCAGCCACAGCAATGCCTAGAAGGCCCACCTGTGACATGGTTCCTCTGACTTCTCTGGTTGCTAAGAATGTTCCCTTCACTCTTATTTTCCTCCAGCTTCCATTTGTCCAGACCCCAGATTCAGAATGGATTAACCCTCCAGGTTGGCAGAAAACCAAACCAAGTTGGCTGCTTATCTTTACTCACTAGCACCCTCTTAGTTCCCAGTTAGAAAAGTTGCTTATTCTATATCATGATCATTCTAGCAAGAGCTCCATCTCAGGATCAGACCAGAAGGCACACTGAAGGCCATGAAAAAAAAAAGACTTCCTGCTGATAAAAAAAGTACTCTTAAGTATTAGTACCTATTTTGTTTATTCCTAGCATCTGATGAAAATAATGTCTATTTTCAAGGATTTCAGGGACATTTGCTCCAATGACCAAAACCTACTTTGATTTTGATTAACTTTTTCCTTATATCCAGGAGTTTGAAGAAAATCAAATCTACAACAGAAAGGCAAATGAGCAAAAATTCAGGGTGACTATGAAAGGCTCGTAAAACATGACTTCATAGCCTTCTGCATTGTTTACACTTTTCTGGATGGTAATTAGGTACATTACAGTAAAAGCTTTAAAGTAGTCATACCTACTAATTTTACTTTTAAACCTCTAAGAAATAAGATATAAAGATGATGATGTTTGCCCTGACAGCTGTGCTCAGTTGGTTGGGCATCGTTCGGCAAAGCAAAAGGTCTCTGGTTTGATTCCTGGCCAGGGAACATGCAAGAGGCAGCTGATGGATATTTCTCTCCCTGCTTTCTCCCCTCTTCTCCCTCTCTAAAAATAAATAAATGAAGCCTTAACTGGTGCATCCTGCAAATCAAAAGGTCACCAGTTGATTTTAGGTCAGAGCACATGCCTGGGTTGCGGGCCAGGTCCCCAGTTGGGGGCGTGCGAGAGGCAACCAATCAATGTATCTCTTGTACTTTGATGTGTCTCTCCCTCTTTTTCTCTCCATTTTCCCCTTTCTAAAAGTAAACAAAAATAAAATCTTAAAAAAAAGATGAGAATGTTTATCACAGCTTACATGTTTACATTTATATTAGAGAAAACCAGGAAAGGGCCCCAATGGTCACTAGTACAGGAATAATACTAAATAAATGATAAATTAGCATAGGGCTTTAAAAATGATTTCACCAAGATTTGGCAACATGAGAAGTGTTGGATGTAATCTATGCAATTATGAGTTACTTTTTGGGTAACATACGTACATTTCCTGAATAGGAAGGCAGATTTCCCTAAGGTGGCCCTGCTTTGGAGAAGCTGGCAAAGGTAATAAGCCTGGGTGGAGAGCTGGCCCACTGCAGCATGGGAAGGTGACTTGCAATGACTAGGAACAATATTTCTTACTGCCCCAAGTCCCTGCTGGTTTCCCCTTCCGCATCCTCTTACTAACTTTTCAAGTTAGGGACAATTTCAAATGGGAAGATTAGACCACCTTTATTTTTCTGAAAGACAATTACTTAATTTTTATAAACCTAAGTCCAAAAAGATGTGACCATTTGTAAAACTTAATTCTAAACTGAACATTGAAATCCCAAGTCTCTGAATATCTAGTTTCATCTAAGGATCTTACTCTAAACTTGGATCTTGGTCTACTGGGGAGAAGACACGTAAATTCTCTAGGGCCACTGTGCCCATTACCTTTCACATTTGCTCTGGTCTCAATGTGGCTCAGATCTGCAGCCACTCCGGGCGTGTGCGCAATATCGTAGAGGGTCAGGCGGCTCACCAAAGGGCTGTTCTTCAGGAGAAGTGAAAGGGGCTGCCCAATTCCTCCAGAAGCCCCTAGCACAGCTACTTTAGCATTGCTCTAAAAAAAAAAAAAAAAAAAAAAAGGCACAGAGAAAGAACTCTTAGGATGGAAACAGCATTAAATGGATTTACAGTAAAAGGATACCTCCTGCAAAGTAACGCACTGGCTTCTTTGAAAAAAAATTAGTTGTTGATTTTTAGAGGGAGGGGGAAGAGCTATGTCAATCTGTTGTTCCACTTATTTATGCATTCTTTGGTTGCTTTTTGTATGTGCCCTGACCAGACTTGAACCTACAACCTTGGTGTACTTGGACAACACTCTAACCAACTAAGCTACCTACCTAGGAAGGGCTGCACTGGCATCCTTTATTGCACAGGTGCCAAAGGAAGATATAATTGTATTTCTACCAGTCCAAAGACCCAGTTTCCTTCTCAAATTTAGAGGCTTGCCTCAGGAAAACTGGGGAGACCTCATGTCTACATAGGTTGTGATAGGGTCATGCTTCAAATATCCTCTGAAAGAGGATTAAGTTTTACTCATTCAGGCAGCTGGAATGATAAGAGCAGCCTTACTTTCAATCTGCAGTTTTAAAAACTGTAAACATTTATTGAGCACCTACCAATAGGCTAGTCCTCACATGTGGGACTGCAGGAATGAAGACCCATGCTGGCTCTGGAGTAGACAAGAGATGCACAAGAAGCTAAATGAAAAGAGCTATGTACTGTGCACAGGAGGGGTGAGATGGCAATCAACTACGTGGGGAAGGGGGATCAGGTAAGATTCCAGCATAATCTCAGCCGAAGCCTAAAGCAGGACTGTGTATGTTTAAAATGCTCCTTCTCTACCCGGTTAAGTCGGATCTGCAGTCTCAGGCTCCTTATTCTACATCAGTTTCCAAACTTTGGTGTGCATCAAAATAACCTGCTGAGCTAAAAAATAACCAAAACAAAGACATAAAAGAGGGTCAGGCCTCTTCAAATAGGATCTGACTTAGGACTTTGTTACTACCATGTTCCCCAAGTGATTCTGACACCTGTCAAAGTTTGAGAATTACTACTGCTCCCACCAAGCTGAAAGAAGACCAAGCAGCAGTCGAAAGTGATAGTTTAGTGGGAGCATGGGGTGTCCAAGGAAACTAGACAGCCTCATTAATATTGGAAAGGCCAGATTAGAAGCATTTGTGTAACATTTTTGGTCAGCTTACTGGAACTGAAGTTGTAATACCTGGCTTTCAACAGTCACTTCAGAGCTAGGTAGACCTAATAACTGGTCATCATCTAATTGCATTCATTAAAGAACAAAAACAAAAAAAAACAAAAAGCCATCTTCACTGAGATGTTATTTCCCTCTATAGTTCATTCATTTAAAATGTACAATCCAATGGTTTTTAGCAGGGTTGTACAACCATTACCCTTTAAAGAAACCCCATACCCCTCTGGCTGGTGTGGCTCAATGGATCGAGCACTGGCCTGCAAACCAAAGGGCTGTCGGTTCAATTCCCAGTCAGGGCACATGCCTGGGTTGTGGGCCAGGTTCCCAGTTGGGGGTGCACGAGAGGCAACCACACACTGAAGTTTTTCTCCCTTTCTCCCTCCCTCCCTAAAAATAAGTAAAATCTTTAGATAAAAAATAACCAAAACAAAAACCTTCCATACCCATTAGCTTACTTGCTATTTCCCTACAACCCTTGGCAACTACTAGCCTACTTTCATGTTTACAGATGTGCTTCTGTCTATTCTGGATAGATCATATATGAATGGCATCTTGTAACATATAGCCTTTTGTGGTGTTGGCCTCTTTTACTAATGTTTTCAAGGTTCATCTATGTTTCATCTTTCGCATAACTGCTAAACTGCTGTCCCAAGTGGCTGATATTCATCCATTAAGGTTCACTACAGGCACCAACTTTCTATGTGTCATGTACCAGACTGGCTTGTTAGCATCAGCAAGACCTGCAAACTGAAAGTCATGGAAACTTAATAAATAACACCTAGTGCCACAGAGGCAGATACTAGGAAGAGCAGTAGCACAAATAGGGGAAGAATAAATGGATGGAGTGGGTTCTGAAGGATGGGTAGTTTATCAGGTGGACACTGGAGGGGAGGAGACATAGAGCACGGCCCAAGCAGGGGAAGCCATCCCAGCAATTCTTTTTGACTTGAGCACTGCTGGATACATATGGAGAAAGGAAGAAGGCCAAGCACAGAATATCTGGTCCTTCCTTATAAGCAATGCGGAACCATGGAAGGGCCTCAAAAGCTGGGAAGAACATGACCAGATCTGTTTTAGAAAAGCTATGAGGCTGAATAGAAGATGGAACAGAAATATATGAGAATGGAAGGAGGCTACTGAAATAGTCTGACAGAAGGGTGAATAAAGGCAGCAGCAAGGATGGGTGGGTTATGAGTGATTTAAGGAATAGCAGCAATAGATTTAAGCTTACCCCCTCCCTTTCTTCATTCATCCAAATGGTGAGGAGAGGGAGGAATCCAGGGGTGACGACTGGCTCAAGCAGACAGTACTGCCTTTAGATAATAGAGGGAACTGAGGAGGGTTAAGGAGTTTGGGAGAAGGGATAATACATTGCTTGCATGTTGAGTTGGGGCTGCTTGAAACATCCAGACACATACACATGCCTTGGAGGTCCCTGAACAAAGGGCTTGGTCCGGAGGTCAGAGTAGGTGTCCCAGGAACAATGGAAGCCATGGGCATGGACACGGCACAAAGGGAACACAGTGAGAAGAGCAGTAAGGACAGAACACCAGCATTTAAGGAGTGGAATGAAGAGGAGTCTGTGAAAGATGATTAACTAGTACTTAAGGCCACCCCAGACATTTTTTTACAATCAATTCAATGACTACCTCTTGGTGATCTTTCCTACAAAGGACAGAATTTATTACATAGAAATACCCTGTCCAAAACTCAGGTCATCTAGCTACTCTTCTTTACTGGAAACACTGGAAACAAAATGGTAACAGCTGACCATTTCTCAGGGCCTGCTGTGGCAGGCAATGAACTTAGTTTTTCCTTATTAAATTCTTACAACTCTATTAAGTAATACTAACAGACCCATTTTACAGATGTGAATATGAAGCACAGAGGTTGTAATATACCCAGACTCACAAAAATAGCAAGTAATAAAGCTTGGATATAAACTAAACAGTTTATTTGTATCTTGAATTTGGGTTCTTAAAAAATCTTAAGGAAAACAGGTAAGTCCTGCCCTACAGCCCATCCCCATTATACAGAAGACAATTCTTCCTCTCTAAGTCTCACTCAAGGCCTAACCAAAATTCCAGCCAATCTCAATGATGTTGTTTCTAATCTAAATTCATAAATGAGAAGGGAGCTTATTCCTGACTGGTAGGCAGGCAACTTGATGTCAGGAAGTTAGGAGACAAACTGGGAAAACACAGGAGGGACGAGAACTCAAACTGTGTGTGGTCATCTAGGGCAGCTGTCTACTCTGGATCCTTACACTACTATTACATACTGTATTCTATAGCAACTAATGCTGGTAATAATGCACTTTTGTTATCAAAAACAAAAATCAAACCAAACAAACCCAAACCCAAAACAACCCTACACAAAGCAATTTGTTTAAGAAGCGAAAACTCTAAAACACAGGTGGCAAACACAAGGCCCAAGGGCCAAGCCAATCCTCCACCTTCTTTTTTCCATTCTGGTGCGTTGTTTCTACCCAGCTCGCTTAACTGTTACGGAGTAGTTACATTTATACAGTCCTAAAATTACATTCGGCCCTTCAAAGGCAACCATCAGGCTGATGTGGTCCCTGGTGAAAATGAGTTTGACACCCCTGTTCTAAAATCATACACTACAATTAAGATTTGGAATTTTTTTTTAAGTTGATGCTTTAAAGGTGAACACTTGACTTCACAGAAAACTAGCCAGAATAACTCAGAATCTGAGATCTGGTAATCATATCCACTTTCAGATCTTCAATGACCACTCCTGTAATCTTTTCCCTAATCCCAGAAATTCCCAAATTTCAATTCCACATTCCCAGATGTGTCAGGCATTCCACTGGTCCCACAAACCCAACTATCTAAGTAAATTTACCCTCTTTACCTCTCCCATCCCCAATGGTACCTGCTCTCTCAAATTTAAAACTTTGGAATCAGCTTCTGCCTCTTCCCTTATTAGAGACACCCAGTTAGGACATGAAGGACTTGGCATCTCAAACAGACCTCCCATTACCTAACTTAGGTCACCAGCACCACCTCCAAACCATCCTTCGTAAAATTTAAATTTTTAATAATTTCCTTGCTCAAAAAGTTTCTGAGGTTCCTTATGCTCCAATTACTCAGCATGGTTTCCATGGCTGACCAGGGCAATGGTTTCAATATGGGGAGCACAAGAGAATTCCACTGGGATGCAGGATAAAAATGTTCATGTTGTTTTACTATTATCTGATAAAGAATTAAACTCTACCAAGAAACAGACTGACCTTATGTCCTCAGTAGGGTCCTTAGTCAATCAGTCTCATATGATAAACAAGATGAATGCAACACAGGGGGAGGGAGGAGGGGATGACCTCCTCACTCATCCTGTTCCTTTCAGTGTGCTGAAGTGATGTTACTTTGTATATTAGAAAACTTTATCAGCTTAGTTACAGTTACAAAAACATATCCCTTCAATGGTGGAAACTTTACAATGAGGTAAGAATCTCTGGTGTTACAGATGTTAGTGTTCATGATCTCTTTGGAAAAGAGCTGTCTCCAAACCCAGTGACCTTTTCTAAGTTGAGAAGTGGTTGTCAACAGTATACTACTTAGTAAGTTTTGAAAATGGACATAGAATAACAGCTTTCAGGTGATTTTGCCACACTTTCACTTTTTAAAGTCTGTTGCAGTTTGTCTGTTCCTTATAACATAGCAAGTCTGTCCAGAAAGTTATCATTGTTAATATAACCAAAGGTTTGCATGACATCCATGTAACTTGCAGCCAAGGAGAATGGACTGGAATGAGCATGAGCGAACAACCACCACTTCACTGTACTAGTCAATGGGGGGGGGGGGGGACCCACTGAGAAAGCGCATGTACTGTATGGTTACCAAAATGACTGAGCAAGCACAGCAATGAACCTGCACCAAATTTTGCCTTAAGTTTGAACATTCTTTGCATGGACACTATTCAGATGATTCAGAAGGCTGAAGCTATGGGCAACTGGTTATTGGCAGCTTCATCATGACAACATACCCACTCATGCATCATCTCTTGCAGTTTTTTGGTGAAAACATCAAATCACCCAAGTGACTCAGCTCTCCTACAGTTCAGATTAGGTGTCCTGCAATTTCTGGCTTTTCCCAAAACTAAAATCACCTCTCAAAGCTAAGAGATTTCAGACCACCAATGAGATTTAGGAAAACTCCACAGGGTAAATGATGGTGATTGGGAGAACTGTGTAAGGTCTTAAGGTGCCTACTTTGAAGGGGACTGAGGTATCCTTGTCCTATGTACAATTTTCTTGTATCTTCTTCAATAAATGCCTCTATATTTTAATGACATGGCTGGCTACCTCCTGGATAGCTCTCCTATGTACTAGTACATATTTGTAACAATACATTGATATTGCTTTGCTCAAAACATTTTTACTCTGAAGGATACAGGATATAAAAACTCTAGACTAATGTAACACTCGGCTCAAGCTCATCTTCCTGGAATACTGTCTTCTCAACATTTCTATTTTTAAGTGTACTAGGCATTTTAAACCCAACATATATAAAACTGAGCTCCTGATATCCTCTGCCTGCTCCAGACTGCTCACTTATCTTGGTATCCCCTGCAACACCCAACCCAGTTCATGGCAAAAAGATTCTCAATATACCTATTTTTCAAATCAATTAAATGCACAGAAAAATGATCTGAAGGGAAAACTAAATAAAAATGTTGTAATCTCCTTTAATAATCAACTCCCTTTTGGATGTGGCCATCTCCTGAATTCTGATTCTGGTTGTATTACAATCACCTGGGGCACCTGGTAAAAATACAGAGGCCCAGGCCCTACCCTCTTTCAATAAATCTGGGTCTCTGTTCTTAATTAGCTTTCAGGTGATTCTGCCACCCACCAGAGTTTGATAACCAGTCTCCTAGAAGAAATAGCTAGAAATAATTTAGGCTTTACTAGTCCCAGGCCAAGTAATAATACACTGCAACACCTTGTGGGTAGGCCCAATACACCACAGAATAAGGATCCTTTTAAAAAGTCCTTAAAATGCAGCAGTCTTCAGATTCTTAGAGAGGGCTTGGTGATCCAAAAGCCATTGACAGTGGTCAGGAGAGATGAATTTTATTATTTATTTATTTAAAAAGATTTTTATTCACTATTTCTAGAGAGAGGGGAAGAGAGAGGCAGAGAGAGAGAGAAACATTAATGTATGGTTGCCTTTCATCTGCCTCCAGCTACAGACCTGGCTGGAGAGCTGGCGTGCAACCTGGTTATGTGCCCTGGCTGGGACTCGAACTAGCCACCTTTGGGTTCGCAGGCCCGCGCCTATCCACTGTGCCACCAGCCAGGGGGAGGAGAACTGAAATTTAATCCTCCAGCCAAATCACTGTGTAATCACGGATCAGTTCTCTACCCTCAGTACCAAGCCTGTGTCCATTATAGTCATTAAGTACACTTTATTTGTACGCTGCAAGAAAATTAAGGTTATTTACTTAAAGTTGTATAAAAATATAAAGTACTTTCGGCCCCAGAGCCCTGGCTTCTTAATCTTAAAGGAGTGCAGAACAGGCCCTCTGGGGAACCCAAGGGATGCGTCAGGGGGATGCGCTAGGGGTATGCGCAAAGTGCACCGGTTCCGGAGTTGGGCTACCTCCCCCTCTCTCCCGCACTTCCCGCCCGGAATCAGGGCTGGCCTAGGGTGCCACAGCCACTCGCCGGTACCCGCCGTCCTGTGAGGAAGGCTGCTCCCCAACTCAGGGAAGCTCCCGAGCCAGGAACGCACGTGGCCCAGGCCGGGGGCTTCCGCCTGCAGCCAGCCCCTCGAAGGGCCTACCTGGGCCGAGGTACTGAAGCTGCGGCGGAAAACCGCGCCGGCAGGTCGGGTGAAGGCGGAGAGCATGGCTGGGGTGAACGGGAAGCAGACCAGCAAGCAAAGGAGCTGGTGGCGAGCAAGTGACTCCAACGACCTCCACAGGGTTCAAGAACGCCTAGCTCGGCTCCGCCAGGCCTCGCGAGAAGGGCCCAGCTTCCGGTCCCGCTTCACCTCCCAGATCTCGCGGGATCACGGCCCCTTTCGGCTGTGGCGAAGGAAGGCGGGGCCTCGCTCTGGGTTTGGTGGGATCCCAATCTGAAGCTGGCATTTAGCGCGCCTGCAGCGCGGTACAGCCCGCGGACTGAACGCTGTCGGAGTGGGAGGGAGAGTCCCTTCTCCCAAGAGGTGGAAGAGGACGAGGTTTAGACTGGAAGAGCTTTAGCGGAGCCATTTTCCAGGTGGGGATCCAGCCGTAGGCTCTGACTGGGAGACTGGCCAAGATCGCACAGCAGGCCTGGCGGATGCGGTGCGGCTCGAGCACCCCGCCTCAACCGGCCCCCGGTAGTAGAAGCTCTGGAAAGCCCTGGAAAGGAAAGGGAGAGGGGTAGGAGGACGGGGGAGCTCTATAATCTGTCACTCCATGCATGCACACACACCCCTCCTGCCCCCACTCACAGACACTAACAACCCAGCCGCTGTCCCTCTAGGTGTCCACCACTGAGACACTACAACTGAGAATGGTTGACCCTGAGCCCTGACTTAGTACTAGGCGCTGTTCAGTGAGCTTTACAGGACAACAGCCCTGTGTTAGAAAGAAACAGGTATCTAGGTAACTGTGGTCAGCCAATCCCTGCCTCTCAGATCTGCACAGCTGGTATGATCATGGCCCCAGTGCTTAAGCTTGATGGACGAAGGAACTGGCTGTGGTTAAGGGGCTTTGTTCGGCGTTTACTCAGAAGGTAAAGATATGCTTCCTGCTCGAAAGGAGTTGATATTTTAAATTTATAAATGTAAGCTTCATTCCCTCCCCACCCCTCTCTATTTTCCGGACATACAGGGAAACCTTGCCCTCAGAAAGTTGAGTCAAGCCCTGGCTGGTGGCTCAGCTGATAAGGTGCCAGCCTTCGAACCCAAAGGCCACTGGTTCGATTACCAGCTGGGGCAACATAACCAGGTTGCAAGCCAGGTCTGTAGCTGGAGGCAGGTGAAAGGCAACCAACCATACATTGATGTCTCTCTCCCTCTCTGCCTCTCTCCCTTTCCCCTCTCTCTGGAAATACTAAATAAAATTTTTTTAAAAAAAAGTTGAATCACCCAAAGGTTGCTGGTTGGATTGCCAGTTAGGGCACATAACCAGGTTGCAAGCCAGGTCTCCAGCTAGATCCCTAGCTGGAGGCAGGTGAAAGGCAACCATATATGGATGTTTCTCTCCCTTTCTTCCACCCTTCCCCTCTCTCTAAAATAATAAATAAAATCTTTAAAAGAAAAAAAGGTTGAATCAAGTGGGACAGTTAGATGTGCTGCAGTTTGTTACCTTGAGAAAGGAATGCACAATCCCAGTGAGGGTGGGGAATTTATGACTAAGCCTGCCTGGAAACAGTGATTAGTTAGGAAAGTAAGAGTGAAAAGAATAGCATGAGTGCTAAAGAGAGCGGAGTGCATGGTAACTGGATTCTATTTTCTCCCTTACACTTGCTTATTGAGCCTTTAAGGTGTGCCAGCCCAATCTTGAAGCTGAGTGTTTAACTGTAAACAAGACCTATGCATTGTTCTGCCTTCAAGACATTCAGCCTCTAGTGGGAAAGAGGTAGATTGATGCGGGCAACACTAGAAGAATTATGAGATACTGTGGGAACACAGAGAAGATGTATCTAACCCAGATTTGGGGTGTGAATGAGTGCCATGTTGAAAGAGGACTCCCAAAGGATGAAACCTCTAAGCTAAGAGACAAGAAGAGGACCCATTCAACTCTGGAGGAAGAGATCCTTGGGTATTGGAATTCTCATAGAAGTGCTAGGAGCTGGGCCTTTAACAATGGAAAGAGTTTAAAGAAGAAAACAGCCCTAAGAAAAACATGGAGGTAGGAATGCCTAGGCCTGTACTTAGGGGACCCTGAGTAGTTTCTGATGAAATGGCGACATGAGGAGGAGCAGTGTCCTTTATCTTGCCCTGGACCATGTTCTCTGGTTAATTATTTACCTCTCTTACAGCTAGGACTTTGAGCATCTTGAGGTCAGGTATGTCTTTCATCTCTATTGTCCAGCACTGACCAAGCTGAGACTGACACTTTGAATTGGGAGACAGTTGAATAGTTTTAGATAAATCTAGAAAAAGCAGGTTGGAAAAACCAGGTTGCGCAGGACCTATGAGCATTTGCTGAGTTTGTATTTTGTTCCTTGGGAACTTTTATGCTGCCATTAAAACTGTGAAGATTAGATTGACCTGGACATGCTGAGGATTCTAAGAGAAAAATGTGGAGAGCAGGGAGATCGTGTAGGAGGTTATTTTATGAGATGATAAAGATCTGAAAGATGACTGTGTTCACAGAAATTGAGAGGGCCAAAAGAGGGAACAGGCTTAAGGGACGAATCTAGAGTTTGTGCCCATCCGGTTTTACAAAATGAAAGAAAAGGATGTGGAAAATCAGCCTGAGAGAAGTATATTTGTACAGAAAGGGAATTCTGGGGTTGTGTGGAAGGAGAGCTGGCTAGAGAAAAAAATGAAACACTCTGCTTAAAATGGACGGAATTGGAAGTGATGGGGAGTTGTCCCCATAGAAATATTGGTGGACAAATTGCTTCCAAGAAGAAACGTGGGACTGAAACTCAGGAGAAAGGCCAGGCCTGAAGTCATCTCTATGGAAGGGAAAGTTGAGACCATGAGAGAAAAGCCTAGTTAGGCCTGTCAGCATCTCAACAACAACTCACGAACCTCCAAATCCTTTACTGGGGCCATCCCAAACAACAGCAAAGCTGTCTTCCCATTCAGTTCCTGTCTGCTTCCCTTTAAACCCTAAGATTGTTCATAAAAGTGCTAACAGCTGTTTGTATCAGTCATTGAATGTACCAGGTACTGTGCCCTGTTTTGCATGTGTGACTGTTAAACTGAACATACAGGGCTATATTCAAGAAGCCTAGTGCAGTCATAAAACAACTATGTCTTCATCCCTATGCTTTTTAGAAATCTTTGTTTGTCCCTGTATTATATCTAGCTACCAGGACAGGTTTATTGCAAATGTCCAGTTCACATTAATAGTCAAAACTCTGAACTTAATTCAAAGTTAAAGTGACTCTCCTTCCTGAGCTTCAGTTGGGCTCCCACCTTTGGAAGGGAACATGGTTGACTTACGTATTTCTCCATCTTGCTTTCTCAACTTCCCTCCATCCCCACACTGTGCAGATTGAGGCTTCAGACCCATCAGTATTGCTGGCAGGGGGTTGTAAGAGTAGAGACAGGGGCAGGAAAGGTTTCTGTCATCTGGCATTAGTATTTTCTGAGCTTGATGATAGTTTAGCTGATACTTTTCCTCCATGCAATGCTTTTCTGGGCCTTTCTTACCCGTAATTCTCTTGGCCTTGGGGTTAATTTATCTTGCTGCTTTCACTTGCTTCCTCAGCCCCTTGTTTCTGGAATCCCCCATTGCCTGCAGTTGGTCCTTTGTCCCTCCAGGTGGCCCCTCTTGGGCAAAGTCCATTTAAGATAGCTTCCAGTTGACCCTCTTTCCTGCCTGGCCCACATGAAGTCTACAGGAAACACTAATGTATTCTTTGCCTTAACAAATTCAGGGGATGCAGACAATTTCAAATGCAGCAGCCTCCTTGCTTTGGTAACAGCATCGGATGTTTTCAGCTGAATGCTGGGCATCAGCCTCTGTGCCTACACAAGCTTCAGAGAGCACAAACGAAGTTATTCTAGGGGTTTTCTTTTCTGGTTTCATGAATTGTTTCAAGAAAGCTGGGACTTGTGAATGTTTGAAAAAAGAAAGAATGATGCTAATGGAGGGAGGTGAGCTTTGAGATGCTGAAAGGAGGGGGCGAAGGGGAGAGGGGGAGGAGGAAGGATTAGGTAGGTGAGGATGAGGTCAAAGGACGCTTATCCCTCTGACTCTGGGAGAAAGCTGGAAGGGGAGCCAGGGAGCAATTGGTGGAGAAGGGCCTTCCACAACTAGTGACCTTAACTTTCCCGGTAGGAACTAGAAACTTAGAGAGAAGCTGCACCACAGGGACCCAAGGAGGATGAGGAGGTTTGGTTAAGAGTTGTAGGCCTTAGGGTGATGTTGGGCAAATGAGGAATGATGTGAAAAGGATAAGCAGGTAGCTGTGGAGCCTAGCTGAAATTGTGTAGTGTGTGCCGTCTGTGTGCCCAAGTCCTCATGTCTGACTACTCCCAGATCCCATACCAAGGTCATGGACATACAGGTGGGGCTGCACACACACAGATTCACACACACACACACACACACACACCTGTGTATTCCACATCTTTGAGTACATAAACACATGTATCTATACAGGGGATTTATTTTTATTTTTTAAATATATTTTATGTATTATGCTGTTATAGTTGTCCCAGTTTTTTTCCCTTTGTCCCCTCTGCCTGGTATCCCCCTTCCCTCCAACAATCCCCACCTTTGGTCATATCAGTGGGTTGTGCATATAAGTTCTTTGGTTTCTTTATTTACTTTACTATTCTTAACAACCCCTTGTATATTTTGTACCTAACAATTATGCTTCTTAATCTCTATATCTTTTTCCCCATTTACTCCTTCCCCTTCCCTGCTGATAATCCTCCATATGATATTCATATATGTGTTTCTGTTCCTGTTCTAGTTGCTTGCTTAGTTTTTATTTTTTTCGATTCAGTTTGTAGTTGTGAATTTGTTATCATTTTATTGTTCATAGTTTTGATCTTTTTCTTAAATTTCTTAAACATTTCATGTAATAAGGGCTTGGTGATGATTAACTCCTTTAGCTTTATCTTATCTGGGAAGCACTTTATCTACCCTTCCATCCTAGAAGCTAGCTTTGTTAGATATAGTAATCTAGGCTATAGGTCCTTGCTTGTCATCACTTTGAATATTCTTGTTAGCCCCTTCTTGCCTACAAAGTTTCTTTTGAGAAATCAGCTGACAGTCTTATGGGAACTCCTTTGTAGGTAACTCTTCTTTTCTCTTGCTGCTTTTAAGATTCTTTCTCTATCTTTAGCTTTTGGCATTTTAATTATGATGTGTCTTGGTGTGGTCCTTTTTGGGTCCAGCTTGTTAGGGATTCTCTGTGCTTCCTGGACTTGTATGTCTATTTCCTTCACCAAATTAGGTGATTTTTCTTTCATTCTTTTTTCAAATAAGTTTTCGATTTCTTGCTCTTCCTTTTCTCCTTCTGGGATCCCTATGATTTGGATAGGGAGCCACACCTAAGGGGCAGTTCTTGCCTGACCAGGGAAAGCGCTGCATATGGGAAGGAGCAAAGTCTGAAGAAGTTGATCCCTGGGGCTGGGTTTTTACCTGGATACCCAGAGACAATCCCTTGGTGAATGACAAGATGGAGGTTGTAATGGGGAAAAGTAGGTGGGAACTTGAGGATGGAGTGTGAGGAATAGGCCAGACAGGTTAGGAGCAGCTTTCAGGTTGGCTTAATGAAATTGTGGAACTAGACCTAAATTCCATCCTCTCTCCCCTTCACTCACAACCTCCAAAATGGCTTGTGGACAGGGCTTTCAGAGACAGGAACATGACTGAGGGTGGGAATGGTGAGGTCCATAGGGAGGAATCTACATATAGCATCTATATGCATGGTATCAGGTCAAGATGGCCCCATTGGTGAAGGCAGGAATGGTGACTAATTTATTCACCCAAACCATGCTTCTTGGTACTACTCTGTACCAGACATCCTACATGGTACAGAGTAGTGCGATGATTTCTGGAAACTTGCATTTTGAAAATATCAGGCTGACTACCTTGTGAGATTAGACTGTTAGGGAGAAATCAAGAAGTCCAGCTGGAAAGTTTTGTATCATCAGGAAAGAGATGATAATATTTTGGTCTAGAATGTTTTCTGTTGAGATGGATAGAAGTAGATGGATTGGGAATATATTTAGATTTTAGAGCTAATAGATTGGATGTGAAGGGCAGAGTGAAAACAGGGATTAGGGACTTGTGTAAATAGGTGGATAATGGTGTTGTTTATTGAGACTGAGAAGACTAAAAAATAAACATGTATGGTGGTGTGGATATGTGTGAATTAAAAGTCCTCTATTGGCTATGTTATATTTGAGATGCCAATTAGACATCCACATGGAGTCTGGAGCTTAGTGTTCATGCAGAGGTACAGTTTGGGACTCATTGGTATGCAAGAGGCAAGATGAATCACCTAGACTCTAGATTTTAGAGTGGTGGTTCTCAACTAGTACTTATTATTATTATTATTACTAAGCAATACTTTCCAGTTTACTAGATGAAACAGACTTGAAACATGGTTTGCATAAATGCAAAAATAAGCCACCTACAGCAAGTGATAAGAAAACTAGGCAAAAAGGAAAAAAAGCATATATTGGGAAAAGATTCTCTTGAAATAAAAAAAATCAAACCATTATTATAAAGGAATTTACTAAGAATGATTATATTTCCCCCATTCCATTTGATGGAAGTCAACAAGAGCATCTAACACTTTGTGTTAATGTTAAATATCAGATCAGAGCATGTTAACACAAAGACAAAAGAAAAAGAAGCAAACAAAAAAAGAAACCCTTAACCTCCCAAATCATAGAACTGTAACTAACTCCAGAGTTCAAATTCAAAAGAAGAGAAAGTGACAATTGAAAAAGGTAATGGATAATCCTATGAAGGAGTCTTTGATACTTCTTCATCCAGGAGACATTTGGCAACATCTGGAAACCTTTTTTATTGTTACAGCTGGATTGGGGGAGGTGTGCTGTTGGCCTACTGGGTGGAGGCGAGGGATGCTGCTAAATGGGTCAGCTCCCACAACAGAGGCTTATCTGGCCCCAAAAGTCAGTGCTGCTGAGGTTGAGAAACCCTGTCCTAGAGTGAGAATGTAAAGAAGAAAAATTATGCCCAAGGACATTCTTAGTGAAGAGCGCCTCTAGCAAAGAAGATAGTAGGAACAGTCTGAAAGATGGGAGGGAAGCCTGGATAGTGTGTGTGTGAGCGGGGGTTGGGAGTGGTTCTGAAAGTGAAGAGTGCTGGGGAAGAAGGAATGCTCAACTGGGTTAAATGCAGGTAAGAAACTCCATCGTTTGAGCACAGAGAAGTGATTACGCAAGATAGATACTGTTGATGACCTTGACAAGAGCAGTTTCTGTGATTTGGTAGGGTTAGAAGCTCTAGGGAAGAAGCTTGTACCAGTAGTCCACACTTACTGAGCATTTATTTCCTCTCTGCTCAAAATGCCTTACATGTAATTTTGAAACCCCAAAAGTTGATATTTGTGCTGCCTGTCACCACCAGAACTAATAAGTAGAGCCAGAGAATGAATCTTCACGGATACTTTATTCAGGTGGCTGGTGATCTGAGAAGATAGGGGGATATGTATCATCTTAAATTCACTTAAAACTGAACATTTTTATAAGGAGGAGAAAAGTATAGGTAAGGGGCTTGGAATTCAGGGAAAAGGTTAATCAGATAAAAGCAGAGTCAGGCAGTTTTCCTAGCATTCTTTCTTCTGTTGACCAGTGATTCTTGACCTCCTTCGGTCTCTCCCTGGGGCACAATGAATGACTCAGATACCATCTTGAGTGCTTTCAGTCTTCCTAGGGCACAAAGATCCAATTGCTTAAGGTCTCCTCTGGGATTCAGTGTGGGCCATACCTTCAGTTCCTGAAACAATGGCTTTTTACATGCATTAATTAGTAAGCTTATTAACTTTAAAAAATTTTTCCATCTCTTGAGTTCCCCCATCAATTTCATTAACCCACATATAACAGGTAGATACTGCTATGCTGATATTACCCCCATTTTACAGAGGGGCAAACTGAGGCACAGGGAAGCTAATTACTTCCCATAGGGCAGTCCCTAGTGAGTGGCGCGGCTGGGATTAGGACCTAGACAGATTGTAGATGAGGAAGTGGAGGCAGTGAGTCAACACCACCGTTTTTGAGAAGTCTTGCTGTAAGGGAGAACAAAGGACAAATATAGAAGATAATTGGTGCTGATAGGAATGACTCATGTAGAGGCTGAAATTGATGGGGGGGAGGCTGAGGACCAAAGACCTTGAGGGGGTGAGAAATTATCCAGGGCCCATGTTGAGGATTTGGTCTTTCCCTGGAGTATCATATTGATAACTCTGAGGTGGACCCTGTTTTTGATCAAGATTACCTACCTCTGGACTCAGCTTCTCCCCCTGTCCCCTGCTGGTGCTGGGCAGCTCCTTGCAGCTCCCACCCCTACTGAAAGGAGACTTCCCAGCCCTGGCTGGCCTGTGAACCCAAAGGTCGCTGGTTCAATTCCCAGCCAGGGCACATAACCAGGTTGCAAGCCAGGTCTCCAGCCAGGTCTGTAGCTGGAGGCAGGTGAAAGGCAATCATACATTGATGTCTCTCTCCTCTTCTGCCTTTCTCCCTTCCCCTCTTTCTAAAAATAATAAATAAAATCTTAAAAAAAAAAAAAAAAAAAAAAAAAAAAAAAGAGACTTCATTGCAGGGAGCTGTTGCATAGGCCCAGCCCTTCCCCTGCTGGAGCACCAGAGACAGTCAAACTCAGGAACTAGTGCCTCAAGTGCAGCCCTGCAGGTAGGAGCCAGAGCCCAAGCTGGTTGGGCAGTTTTGTTAAGCATCAGCAATTCTCCACCAAACATTGACCTTCATGATCCTTCATCATAAGCCTCTCCAGGGTCTTCACTTACTACCCTCTTCCTGCTCTTGCCACACCAGGCTCCTTAAGCTCTCAGGTACTGAATGTTCTTACCTTCTTTTTCATCCTCTCTCCCTCCTCCACCTGGCTAAGTGTTGCCTAGCTTCCTGCCTCAGCTTAGCAGTCACATCTCAGATAACCTTTCTCTGATGTCCCCAGCCAGGTTAGGCCCTCTCATTAGCTCTTCCTCTGACGTGGGACACTGACTTTTATAGTGCTTTTCCTACTTGTATTTTTTTTGTTCAATGTCTGCGTTCTATGCTAGACTGTAAACTTCATGAAGGTAGGTTAAGTTTTACCACAATTATTTTCACTGCCTGGCAAGTAGTAGGGGCTCAGTAACTATATGCTAAAAGAACAAATAAATTAGTGACTATTTTACAGCCTACTTGTTATTTACATACTTCATATGTTGTATTCAATATTTTTAATTTTCCTCTACACACATTTCACTACAAACTTTTGAAGCTTTCCTGGTCACGTTCATGGTGCATCTTTGCTTGAAGATGTGTTAAGAAAGACTTTAATTCTTTCTTTTTGACCATTCATTTAAAATAAAATAGAGGCCCTGGCTGGTGGTGCAGTGGATAGGTGCTGGCCTGCGAACCCAAAGGTTGCTGGTTCGATTTCCAGCCAGGGCACATAACCAGGTTGCAAGCCAGGTCTGTAGCTGGAGGCAGGTGAAAGGCAACCATACATTGATGTTTCTCTCCCTTTCTGCCTCTCTCCCTTCCCCTTTTTCTGGAAATAATAAAATCTTTTGAAAAAAGGAAAAATAATAAAATAAAATAAAATAGAAGCTTTACATTATTGCTTCTTTCTAATAGGATGGCTGGTTTGGTTTTATGTGAACCAACAGAGCTTTACAACATCTTGAATCAGGTCACAAAACTATCCAGATTGACTGAACCCAACTACCTCTGTTTATTGGGTAAGTACTTAAAATATTTTTTGTAGATAGAATCTTTCAAATATTATTTTTGATGAATCAACAAACTTTTGGGAATAGGGAAGTAAATTGCCCTGGCTGACGTGGCTCAGTGGATTGTGCATTGGTTTGTGGATTGAACGTTTGCTGGTTTAATTCCTAGTCAGGGCATATGCCTGGGTTGCAGTCTTGAGAGAGGCAACTGATTGTGTGTTTCTCTTGCACATCATGTTTCTCTTCCTCTCTTCCTCTCTCCTTTCCCTTCACTCCAAAAGTAAATACATAAATTATTTTAAAGGAAATCTGGTAGACTTATTTGGCACAGCTTAAAATGCTGCTATTCACTCATAAGACTTGGAAATCTAGAAGTTCCTGGAAAACTGGTGTTTTGAATCCTCACTTTAGTGAAGTGTATAAAACATCTAACAAATGTATAGTAATACTAATAAATATCCATGTACCCACCACCCAGATTTAACATAAGTGTTTCACACACAGATGTACCTTTCTTTTGTACCCCATCCTGATCCCATTTCCTTCCCTCCTCAAGGATAACTGCTTCTATATTTTTACATTTTTACTGCATATGCAGGCCTCCCAAAATAGTGTGTGGTTTAAATATTTACACAAATGTACAACCATTATGCAATTTGGTTTTTGTATGTTTTTTTGCTTAAAATTCCATTTTTGAGATATTTATCTCATGTCTAAGTTTGAAGATTTAATTTATTCATCTTGACTGTTAGTTGGAATATGGATCTATTTCTAATTAATTACAATGTGGAGCTTGCATTGTGTGGCGCTAATGGAGAGTGCTACAGTAAACAACAGTTGTACATCCATCCTTATTCATGTGCAACTGTTTCTTCAGGATCTCTATGTAGAAATGGAATGGTCAAATTGCAAATTCAGCTTCACTACATTATTGTCAAATTGCCCTCCTTGAAGATTGTATCAATTTACATTCCTATTATCAGTGTAAGAAATATACCTACCAATACCTGGTTTTATCAGCTTTTAAATTTTTTTGCAATCTACTGTGGAAAACAGTATGGGGTTTCCTTAAAAAACTAAAAATGGAACTGCCTTTTGATCTAGCAATTCCACTATTTGGACTATACCCAAAGAATCCTGAAACACCAATTCATAAGAACCTATGTACCCCTATGTTCATAGCGGCACTATTTACAATAGCCAAGTGCTGGAAACAGCCTTAGTGCCCATCAGTGGATGATTGGATCAAAAAACTTTGGTACATTTACACAATGGAATACTATACAGCAGAAAGAAAAAAGGAACTCCTACCCTTTGCAACAACATGGATGGCACTGGAGAGTATTATGCTTAGTGAAATAAGCCAGTCAGTGAAAGACAAATACCATATGATCTCACCCATTACGGGACAATAATGAACAAAACTAACAACAAGCAAAACAGAACCAAATATATGAATACAGTGAATAGGCCTTCAGTGGTCAGGGGGAAGGAGAGAGGGGGGAGGGGGGAGGCAGAGGCAAGGAAGGGGAGCAGTTTAGACAAGAACCTAGTATAGAGGAACCATAGACATGGACAACAGGTGGGATTGACTTTGGGCGGAATGGGTGAGTGGGGAAGGGGACAGAGGGGAGCAAAATGGGGATGGATGTAATATAATAACAATAAAACTTATTTATTTATTTTTTATTATTTTTTATTTTTAAAAACTTTTTTAAAAATTAAAAAAAATTATTTTTGCAATCTGAGTGGTGTGAATTTGAATTGTGTTTTTCCCCAATTAAAAATACTGTGATAAAATACACATGACATAAAATTTACCATCTTAAACATTTTTAATTAAAAATTTTAAAGATTTTATTAATTTATTATTTTTAGAGGGGAAGGTAGAGAGGCAGAGAGGAAGAGAGACTTCAATGTATGGTTGCCTTTCACCTGCCTCCAGCCGTAGCTGGAGACCTGTCTTGCAACCTGGTTCTGTGCCCTGGCTGGGAATCGAAACAGCAACCTTTGGGTTCGCAGGCCAGCACCTTATCCATTGTGCCACCAGCCAGGGCTTATAATTAAATTTATTGGAGTAATATTTGTTCACATGGTTTCAGGTGTGCGTTTCTGGTACTTGATCTGTATATTGCATTGTGTTCACTCTACCCAAAGTCAGGTTGTTTTACATCACCATATATTTGGTCCTCTTTACCCTTTAATAGGCCCTTACCTCCTTCTCTCTGGTAACCACAATGCTGTTTGTCTGTGTCTATGGGTTTCAGTTTATATCACACATATGAGTAAAATCATATGGTTCTTAGCTTTTTCTGACTGACTTATTTTGCTTGGCATATTCTCAAGATCCATCCATGTTGCCACAAATGGCAGTAGTTCATCTTTTCTTATGGCTTAGCAGAATCCATTGTATGGATCATATCTTCCTTATTCAATCCTCTATTGAAGGGCAGTTTGTCTCCATGCCTCAGCCACTTGAATGCTGCAATGAACATAGAGGTGCATATATCTTTGCAAATAAATGTTTTTGAGTTTTTCAGGTAGATAGTTAGAAGAGGAATTGCTGAGTTATATCATAATTCTATTATTTTTTTAAAAAAAGATTTTATTTATTATCTTTGGAGAGAGGGGAAGGGAGAGAGGCAGAGAGGAAGAAAGAGCCATCGATGTATGGCTGCCTTTCACCTGCCTCCAGCTACAGACCTGACTGGAGACCTGGCTTACAACCTGGTTATGTGCCCTGGCTGGGAATCTAACCAGCGACCTTTGGGTTTGCAGGCTGGCACCTTATCCACTATGCCACCAGCCAGGGCTTTCATAACTCTATTCTTAATGTTTTGAAGGACCCTCATACTATTTTCTGTGGTGGCGATAACAGTTTACATTCCCACCAACAGTGAATGGGGGTTCCTTTTTCTCTGCAACCTCTCCAACACTTGTTATTACCTGTCTTGTTGATAATAACCATTCTAGCAGTTTGAGGTGGTATCTCATTGTAGTTTTGATTTGCATTTCCCTATTGCTAGTGAAGTTGAACATATTTTTATACATCAGTTGGCTGTCTGTACATCTTCTTGGGGGAGCTGTCTGTTCAGGTCTATCTTAAAAATTAAAAGCTTTTTTTATTTATTGATTTTAGAGAAAGAGAGAAACATTGATTTGTTGTTCCACTTATTTATGCATTTATTGGTTGCTTCTTGTATGTGCCCTGACCAGGGATCAAATTCACAACCTTGGCATATCGGGACAACACTCTAACCAACTGAGCTACCTGGCCAGGGCCATCTTAAACATTTTAAAATCTACAGTTCAGTGTTCTTAAATACATTCATAATGTGCAGTATTGTGTACCACCATTTATCCCCATAACTCTTTTCATCTTGTAAACTGTAAAACTGAAACTATGCTTATTAAACAACAGCTCCCCACTCCTCCACCTCTAATGCCCTAGCAACCTCTATTCTACTTTCTATCTCTGTGCTTTTGATTATTCTAGGTACCTCACATAAGTGAAACCATACAGTATTTACCTTTTTGTGACTGGCTTATTTCACTTAGTATTACAGTGTCCTCAGTTTTCATCCATGTTGTAGCATATTGCAGAATTTCCTTCTTCTTTAAGGCTGAACAGTATTCCATTGTTTATCACATATTACTTATCCACTTATCCATCAGTGGACATTTGGATTGCTTCCACATTTTAGCTATTGTGAAAATGTATCTGTGAACATGGGTGTACAAATATCTCTTTGAGAGCCTGCTTTTATTTCTTATGGATATATACCCATAAGATCACATGGTAATTCTATTTTCAATTTTTTGAAGAACTTCCAAATTTTCTATAGCAGCTGCACAATTGTATGTTCCCACCAACAGTGTACAAGGTTATAGTTTCTGCACATCCTTGTCACAGTTGTTATTTTCTGGATTTTTAAAAATAGTAAACCTTCTAGTGGTTGGGAGGTGGTATCTCATTGTAGTTTCATTTTTTAATTTTTATTTATTGATTTCAGAGAGAGCAAAAGAGAGAAACATCAATTTGTTGCTCCAAGTCAGTTACCTATGCATTCATTGGTTGTTTCCTACATGTGCCCTGACCTGGTATAGAACCCACAACCTTGGCATAGCAGGATGATGCTCCATCCAATGGAACTACCTGGCTAGGGCTCAATATAGTTTTGATTTGCATTTCCCTACAATTACTGATGTCAAGCATCTTGTCATGTACTTTGTGCATTTGCTTATATTCTTTGGAGAAAGGTCTATGCAAGTCCTTTACCCATTTTGAATTTTTAAAAAAGATTTCATTTACTTATTTTTAGAGGGATGGGAAAGAGGGAGAAAAACAGGGAAAGAAACATCAACTAGTTGCCTCTTGCCCTCAACCCAGGCATGTTCCCTGACTGAAAATCTGATCTGTGACCTCTTTTGGTTCAAAGGCTGGTGCTCAATCCCCTGAGCCACATCAGCCAGAACCAGATTTTTTTTTCCTTATTGTTGAATTTTAGGGTTCTATATATTCTGGGTATTTTCAGATTTAATTTTCATGAAGTTCATTTTGTCTTTTTTGTTTTTTTAAAGATTTTATTCATTATTTTTAGAGAGAGGGAGGGAGGAAGAAAGGGAGTGAAACATCAATGTATGGTTGCCTTTCACACCTGCCTCCCACTAGGGATCTGGCTGGAGACCTGGCTTGCAATCTGGGTATGTGCCCTGACTAGGAATAGAACCAGTAACCCTTGGATTTGCAGGCCAGTGCTCAATCCACTGAGCCACAACAGCCAGGGCTTATTTTGTCTTTTTTTCTTTTGTTGCTTGTGCTTTTGGTGTAATATCCAAGGAATCATTGCCAAATCTAGTCTTGTGAAGCTTTTGCCTTGTGTTTTCTTCTAAGTTTTATACTTTTAGGTCTTGATTCATTCTGAGTTAATTTATGTATGTGGAATTAGGTAAGAGTCCTACTTTATTTTTTTGTCTGTGTATATCCAATTTTTCCAGAACAATTTGTTGAAAAGACTGTCTTATTCATAATCCCTTAAGATTCCATATAAACTTAGGGTGTCTTTTTTTCTATTTCTATAAAAAACATTATTGAAATTTTGATAGGGATCAACAAAGGAGCAATGAAGGCAGCCAGCACCTATGCCTGCGCCTGCTTAGGGCAAGTGTTTGTGAGAACGTCTGTGCTGGGGCCCTTTAAGAGAATGCCTGAGTCCCTAGCAGCCTCCCATCTCACCCAAATGAGTCCCTTCTGATTTTTACAGCTAGCCATTGTGGGGACTTCTCTTCCTCACACTGATTCTCTGGGCTGGGAAGCCCAGTGTGGGGCTGGGATTCTCTTGCTCCTCACCGGGGACCTTCACAGCAGAGGTATCCTTTCAGATTCTGGACCTCCACACCTGGTGTGGAGTATTCCTGCTTTGCATCCTTGCCCCTCCTGCCAGCCTTGACATGGATTCTTCTTTATATCTTTGGTTATAGGAGTTCTTTTCAGCTTGCTTTTAGGTGATCTCAAGGGTGGTTGTTCTATAATTTAGTTGTAACTTTTAGGTAGTTGTGGAAGGAGGAGAGCACAGCATTTACTTACCCTGCTATCTTGGCCAGAAGTATCAATGCTTTTCCCAGTCTTTCATGTTGTACTGCCAAAATCTAAAAACTGCCTAAAAGAGATCATCAGGTAAAAGAAAATAAATGAACTATTTGCACTCTTATCCACCCACTAGTTCGTGGAGATCCCTGAGAATGTGAATTTTTAATCTGGGTTGTGCTTGAGTTACCCCAACCCTTTTCATTGTGTTCATAGTAAGTTGCAGCTGGTTTGCCAGCACTTACATTACCTCTCTTACCCTGAGTTTGTTGTATACTGGCCATCTATGTCTTTATAATCTCACAATTAATATTCTGTATGATTTGAAGGAGTAACCATGTTTTCTCATTCCAGGTTTATAGTTTCCAAATATCACTTATAGTTCTTTATTCATTTGAGTAGCCATATGGACATCAACCTTCTATGAAAAAAGAGTTTTCTCAAGCATGTGATTTAACACTGTCATTTAGGAAGTAGTTGTACCAAAACAGATTGTTAAACAATTACTGATGGTTGATATTGGAGATAAAAATCCATTCAACATAGCACCTAGTGGTCGTTTTGTTGCAAAGTCAAAACTAATAGCTGTGAATTTACTATATTCACTCAAAATAAATGTTTCAAAGGGTGAATGAGGGAGTAGGAAGCGATAAGCAGAGACTCTTTAGAGTTAGGGAAATGAAAAATTACAAAAGGGGAATGAGGACTAGTCCATGTGAAACCCATCTGGGTTTGCTAACTAGCCCTTATTTATCAATGTTAGGCTCCTACCCTCCCCAGAGGCTGGGAGACAAGGGTCCTATCTTCAGGTGTTGGCTGGAACCATTAGTAAGTTCTTGTGGCAGCCTTGAATTTTCTTTCTTCTTCTTCTTCTTTTTTTTTAATAAAGATTTTATTCATTATTTTTAGAGAGAAGGGCAGGGAGGGAGGAAGAAAGGGAGAGAAACGTCAACATATGGCTGCCTTTCACCTGCCTCTGGCTATAGACCTGGCTGGAGACCTGACTTGCATCCTGGTTATGTGCTCGGACTGGGAATCAAACCAGCAACTTTGGGGTTTGCAGGCCAGTGCCCATCCACTGAGCCACTAGCCAGGGCCAGCCTTGAATTTCCTTAGCCATTTAAGGGGGACTGAGGTCATTCCCTAGAATGACCTAGATGCAGCCTTGAGCTATTTCTCACTATGTCTAAGAATTAAGATATCTTTAGATGTCCAAAGTTTTTTCTCCCCCATTGATTTATGAGTTCTTTATAAATTCTGGATACATGTCTTTTGTTATTGATTTGTATTCCAGATATTTTCTCTTATTTCGTGGCTTGCCCATTTACTTCTTAATGTTGCATTTTGATAAAAAAAGATAGTTCTTAATTTGAAGGATTAGATTTATCTATTTTCATTTATGGTTAGTGCTTTCTTATGTCTTTTCAAAATTAGACTTTGTTTTTTAGGTTTTAGGTTCGCAGCAAAATTGAGCAGAAAGTACAGAGTCTCTATATACTTCCCCACACAAGCACAGCCTCCCCAGCTATCAACATCCAATACCATCATGGTATACTTGTATGTGTTATAATTGATGAAGTTACTTTGGCTTATCATTATCTCTCAAAGTCCATATTTTGCATTAGGGTTTACTCTTAGTTTATACATTCTGTGGGTTTAGACAAATGTATAATGACATGTATCCATCATTATAAACATTTTACAGAATAGTTTCACTGTCCTTACAATCCTCTCTCCCAAGTAACCCCTGGCAGCATTAATCTTTTTTTTTCCAAAGATTTTATTTATTATTTTTAGAAAGAGAGGGGAAGGAAGAGAGGCAGAGAGGGAGAGAAATATCAATGTATGATTGCCTTTCACCTGCCTCCAGCTACAGACCTGGCTGGAGACCTGACTTGCAACCTGGCTATGTGCCCTGGCTGGGAATCAAACCCGTGACCTTTGGGTTCACAGGCTGGCACTTTGTCTACTGTGCCACCAGCCAGGGCTCTAATCTTTTTATTATCTCCATAGTTTTGCCTTTTCAGGAATGTCATATTATTGGAATCATACAGTATGTAGCTTTTTCAGATTGCCTTTCTTTATATATACACTTAACTTTCCTCTGTCTTTTCATGGCTTGGTAGCTCTTTCCTTTTTAACATTATCTAATGTTCCATTGTCTGGATGTACCACAGTTTATTCATCCATTTACTTACTTATCCTTAAGGATATCCTTATGGATAAAGCTACTATACACATCTGTATGTAGGCTTTTGTGTGCTGATAAGTTTTACCTCAAATATTTGAGTAAAAAACAGGAAACATGATAGATGATAAGAATATCTTTAGTTCTGTTAGAAACTGCCAAACTGCCTTCCAAAATGGCTGTATACTTTTGCAGTCCCACCAGCAATGAATGAGAATTCCTGTTGCTCCACATCCTCACCAGGATTTGGTGGTGTCTGGTTTCGAATGCAACATTCTAATAGGTGTGTAGTGGTATCTCATTGTTGTTTTGTTTTGCCTTTCCCTTCTGAGTATGATTTTGAAGATCTTTTCTGATACTTATTTGCCATCTGTATAGTTTCTTTGGTAAGGTATCTGTTCATATTTTCCCCCATTTTTAATAGGGTTGTTTTCTTATTGTTGAATTTTAGGAAATCTGTATATTTTGGATAACAGTCATATTTAGTATTTATGCATAACATTCCATTTCTGTTCCATGTTCTCCCAACTTTGAGAAGCATCATAATGTACCTTCTGTCCTTGCAGGAGCATTAGAACCTTAGTTCCTAGGTTCTAGAGTCTGAATTTGGACTACAATTCCATGGGGGCATTTATTATGAGCTTACTCTGGCTTTGATTATTTCCCCTCCTTATTTTATAGGGCCTCAGAGAAAACTGCCCCTAAATCAAAGATATAAAGTTTCACTACCCCTTAAGGGATGTATGGGTGTGATAGGGCAGTGGAGTCATGGCATGGGAAGCTCAGAATACTGAATAACACTTTCAGTTTGAAGCTGACAGTAACTATCACCTATTGGTCAAATAAATAGATGATGATGCTGTGAGTTCTCTAGGTAGCTTGGTCATGTGGTCTTTTGCAAATACATTATTAGTTCAGTTCTTTTCTTTTCAGATGTGCGTTCCAAATGGGAGTATGATGAAAGCCATGTGATTACAGCCCATCGAGTAAAGAAGGTATACTGCTAGAGTCAGCATCCAGCAGGCTGGCTCCCTTATAGGAGGGGAGGGTGGGAAGGATGGGAAGTTTTATCCTAGATGGAGGAGGTGGCACCTGCTGTTGGACACTGTGGGCAGCCCTTGTGCATCCACCATGAGGGTCTCCCATACTTCTCACATACCCTTTGGTCAACAGCTTCATTAAGCAAATATTGATTTAATTCCTTTATGTGCCAGGCACTGTTCTAGACCCTGGGCATAAAATAGAATACAAGAGGCCCTTAATTCATTATCCCTACCCTCACAAAGCTTTAGTTTTACTTAGGGAACAGGGTAACTAAAACTAAAGAGGGTTTGTTCCATATACATTTGTCCAATATGGTTTATTCTACTTAGGGATAAACCATATAGATAGTCACTATAACCCACAGATGGAAGCTGCTCCCTTCCCTTTCCATCTGGTGTCTTCCCAATTTCCTTTCTCCATTCCAACTATTTAAAAAGACAGAGCCCTGTGGCAGTCACCATGCCCTACTCTTCCTGCAGGGAGGCTTTTTTCTCTACCCCTACAGGGTATCTTCTCCCTCAAATCATTGTCAAGCCTGGCAGCCTTTGCCCAGGATACATCTATGGTCTTTGCTGTTCAGAACACATTCTCTGCATTTGACTTCCAAGTTTTCTCTTGTTGCCCTGGTTTCTTCTCTGTCTCTGGTTCAGCTTCATTTTCTTCTTCTGCTACCTATAAAGAAAACCACTAGTCTATCCTTGGTTTCCTTCATATCTGTTGTACATATATGTGTACTTTTTTGCTTAGAGATTTCATCCAGGCTTCCAGCTTCAAGTGTCTACATAGTTGAGCTGTCCTGTCAATTTTACTTCTAAAAATGCCTCATGTAATTCCCACTGCCACTGTGCTGTTATGCATTCTAACTCTGGCTCTTTTCCACATCTAACTTGATAGGGAGCAGAGACCCGGGCTCAAGTACTTTTCCAGGGTAAGCTTGCTTTCTACCAAGCTTCCCCCACAGCAATCCATCATTATCGCTTTTCTTTCTCTGGCTCTATCCTCTACCTATAAATTCCCATGTCAGGCCTTTCTCTGCCTTTTGTATCATTCAGAGCCCCTTCATGATGCATGGCCCTCAGTTCCCAATTTAGCTCTCAAGTCTGCACATTCCTTTGATTCTGGCAGCACCCCTAACTCTGGAAAAAAGCCATTCTCTCTGTTTCAGCCCTTCAGAACCCCTTAGCCAGACTGACACCACTTGCCTCACCCTCTCCCCAACATTTTTGCCAGCAGATCGCAGGCCTCCAGGACACAGAGCCCCTCAACTCCAGGTTCACAATCTTCTCTACCTGATTCCATCTCTCTGTCCAGCCTCACCTCTGCATGCTTCTACTCTCACTTGACACCTCAACATCATGCCCTGCTGCGTTTCTTTGGTTCTAAGATGCACATACTTCCCTGGCTCCCTTATTTTAACACTTCTGAAATTGGAATATATCCTATAATTGATTTGCACTTTTAATGTGGCAGTCTTTTTTCCCCAAAAGTGTATGTGGTGTACAACTATTATTTTCTGCCTGGCACTCCTTTCCCCTTTTTGAGGAGGAACTTCTCTCAGTTCAAACCATGGGGGTCCTAGTGATACTTCCTGAAATAGTATCAAGACCCTGCTCACAGACTAGCCAAGGACGGACACTAAACAAACCAAAATTGGAATTAAAGAAGACAGTTCTTTCTATTCTGGGTGGTGGCATCTGGAGGATGGGAGCCTGAGCATTGCTGGTGGCCATGACTTTGGCCTCTGGAAAAATTGTCTGAGAAAGTGAAGTCAGTGCGCAAGGGAAACAGAGGAGCTTCTGGGCTGACAGGGAGCTCTGAGCTTTACAGCTCGGTGCAGGTTTTCCCGGGGACCAGTTGCTCCATGCCCTGCCTGAAGTATTGTTTATATGCCAACCAATCCCTCTTTTTATGTACACTCTTGATTTCAACGGTTGTTAAATTGGTGTTGTATCTTACAACCAATGTTGTAAGCAATGGTCTCTTAAGATCTAGGAAATAGAGTCTGTGTGGTCCCCTGAACACAGACTCTATTTCCTAGGTCTTAAGCGCACAGGGGTATGTATGCTTTGCTCATTATTGTATCTTGGATGCTCTGTTTGGTCTCTGGCATCTGGTGGGTATCTATTTGTTGACTAAAGTGAGTGACTGGAAGCTGTTCCTTCTGCCTCAAACACCCCCAATTCTTGTGCATCTGAAGAATTTCCACTTGCTTGTACAGTCTCACTTCAAATGCCTCCTGCCTTTCCTGTGTACCTTTTTGAGTCCTCCAGACCAACTCAGACATTTTCCTTTTTTAAAAATCTCTGTATTCCCAAACTGAGTACAGTGTAGTACAAAGTAGGTCCTGAACAATCATTTATTGAATAAACAAATGAATGTTTATCCACATCTCTCCCTTCTATCCCACCCGCTCCAGCTTCTATGGACTGTTCTCACTTTCCCTTTGCTCATGTTCTTTTCCACATGGCAACCACTTGCCCCCTGAGAGAAAATGTCTTAGTTCAGTTGTGGGTCAGTAGGACATTCTTTGGCCAGGCACTTATTTCTGGTCCAGTCAGCAATGGTCAACTTTTACATTAGGAGGTGTGGGTTTGGAAGGTCCTTGGAATTTAGTAGATTCTCCAGTCAGCTCTCAGTGCTTCAGGCCCATGTGTAGTTAGGAAAACAGGCATAGTCCAACCTACAGTTTCTCCTAGTGCTGATGTACAGGGAATATTTGCATAACTGAACCCACCTGCCAACTAGTTTCTCTTGTGGTTTCTTTAGAAGGCAAATGAATACCTTATCCCGGAGTCTGTGGATCTGGAGTGTGTAAAGTACTGTGTAGTGTATGATAACAACACCAGCTCCCTGGAGTTAATCCAAAAAGATGATGATGATGATGATGACAACTTGAACAATAGTGGAGAAGGTAGGATTTTTCCTAGCTACAAGAATAGCAGTTAACAGTTATTGAACACTTTTGCCACATGCCAAGTACCATGCCAAGTGCTCTACCTGGGTTAACTCATGTAGTCTGCAGAACATCCCTATGAAGAACTGAGAAGGATCTGATATTTTTCCATCCTTGCAAGATGGCAAATGAGCCTGCCACTGTTTCAGAGCTGTTGGCTGAAGACTTGAGGCTCCTGGGTCAGAACAAAGGACTTTATTACTCAGAGCAATAAAAGTAACTAAAATATCATCATTTTCCTGCACTGGTGTCCAAAGCCACAGTTCTCACGCGGTGACAAGAAGAGGGCCATGTACACTTATCCATGCAGTGTGTTGTATTGTTGGAGAAGAACTCTGAGCTTAGGACCTGAATCTTTTATCATAGGCAGAAAGCCTACTCATCCTTGGCTCTGGGGGAAAAAACTGTCTGTCTTCCAAAGCTGTTGGTTATACAAATATCCTTAAAAAGTGTTTGCCTCATTTAAAGGACATGTAGAGAGATTCAAGATGGCAGCAGAGTAGGTGGAAGCTACTCCGGAAGAACTAAATGAAATGGGGGCAAGCAATTTACCAGATACAAAGATTAGAGTAATGATCTTAAGAGATGTGAGAATTGTCTCCTAATAGGTAATAAATATCCCCATTTTATAGATGGGGAAATTAGGGCCCAGAAAAGCAAAGTAACTTGCCCCTGATCCCGCACCTAGTGGATTAGTTATCTATTGCATGTAGAAGAAAATTACTTCAAAACCCAATAGCTTGATATAACAACCATTACTTATCTCATAGTTTCTGTGGGTCCAGAATTCAGGAGCACAGAACTTAGTTGGAAAGTTCTGGTATAGCATCTCTCCTTAGGTTGTAGTCAAAATGTCAGCCAAGGCTGTTGTCATTGGCAGGTGCGACTAGGCTAGGATGATCTGCTATTGAGCTGATTCACTCACATGACTGACTGTAGCCAGGAGGCCTTATTTCATTCTGGCTGTTGGCAGGAGACCTCAGTTTCTAGTCACATAAACCTCTCCTTAGGGCTGTTTGCTTGGCCTCATGACATGGTCCCTCCCTCCCCTACCCCTACCATCACTAAGAGCGAGTGATGAGAGAGAGAGGGAAAAGAAATGCTAGCCTTGGGTCTTATACATAGTCATCTCTACCACATTCTATACATTGGAAGGAAGTAACTGTGCAGTTTACCCTTACAGGGAGGGGAATTAGACTTAACCTTTTAAAGAGAGGTATTTGGAAGAATTTATAGGCTTTTTAAAAAACCACACCTAGCCATGGCTGTGGCACAGTGGATAAGGCACCAGCCTGTGATCCCATTCCCAGCCAGGGCACATAACCAGGTTGCAAGCCAGGTCTCCAGCCAGGTCCATAGCTGGAGGCAGGTGAAAGGCAACGTTGATGTCTCTCTCTCCCTCTCTGTCTTTCTCCCTTCCCCTCTTTCTAACATTAATAAATAAAATATTAAAGATAAAAACCCCACACCTAGTACGTGCTGGGGCCAGGATTCAAAGACAGTCAGTTTGTCTCTGTCCAGTCTTCTAAAGCCTGGGTAGTAATATTGGAGAACCATGTTAAGCCACTCCAGTCCTGAGCTGGAGCATTAAAACATGGTTGGTTGTAATCTCCTTTAATGATGCTCCACAGCAGTTTCTGTTCAGCCTCTTTTTTGGGTTGACCACCCCTGGCCATTAGTATGGCGCTCTACAGTTTGTGGCTCAGTCACTAATATGTGTGGGTGGTTCTATAGGATGGGTCATTCATGCCAACGGTCACTAGGTGGCACTAGGTTTCCATTTTTTTTTTTAATTTTATTGTTGTATTACATCCATCCCCTTTTTGCTCCCCTCTGTCCCCCTCCTCACCCACCCATTTCCCCCAAAGTCAGTCCCACCTGTTGTCCATGTCCATGGTTCCTTTATACTAGGTTCTTGTCTAAGCTGCTCCCCTTTCTTGCCTCTGCCTCCCCCCTCCCCCCAACCCCTTTCCTCCTGACCACTGAAGGCCTATTCACTGTATTCATATATTTGGTTCTGTTTTACTTGTTGTTAGTTTTGTTCATTATTGTCCTGTAATGTGTGAGATCATATGATATTTGTCCTTCACTGACTGGCTTATTTCACTAAGCATAAGACCCTCCAGTTCCATCCATGTTGTTGCAAAGGGTACGAGTTCCTTCTTTCTTTCTGCTATATAAAATTCCATTGTGTAAATGTACCAAAGTTTTTTGATCCAATCATCCACTGACGGGCACTTAGGCTGTTTCCAGCACTTGGCTATTGTAAATAGTGCTGCTATGAACATAGGTGTACATAGGTTCTTATGAATTGGTGTTTCAGGATTCTTTTAGGCTTCCACTTTTATTTATTTATTTATTTATTATTTTCTAGGCTTCCACTTTTAATAAAACCAGTCTTCCCAGGAGGCCATTAGCCAGGAAATTATCCCCTCTTCCCCAAGCTTATCTTGCTGGGCTCTGGTCTGTAATCCTGGGATTGTAGCTGGATCCTGAAACCCTAGGGAATAGTAGTCAATAAAGGTAACCCCCTCTCAATTTTATAAGTGACATCACTGTGCTGAGGGGCCTCTGTTATCACTAGGTAGGAAACCACAATCACAAAACAACAACAATACAACAAAAACCAAAACCACACATGCACATAGCTTGCCCACTTAAGGCAACTTTTCTCCTTTAAAGTGAATATGTTTCAAGTAAATAGAAAGACCAGAGTCTTTTGGGTAAAAGACCATTTCAAGGTTTCTCTCACCACCACCTCCCCATCTCTACTATTAAACACACACCTCCCTGACCCCCAAGGAAATGTGGGCATGGTGAAGAATCTTCACCACATTCTAGAAGGTTTTTTGTTTTTTTGTTTTTTTTTTCTCTTTGTAGTCCTTTTCTGCTGGCCTCTGGATAAGGTGCAGCTCAGCCTATGGGGCCTTTGGCCAAGAGCTGTGTCAGTGGCCAAAATGTCCATGTCTAGTGTAAGTCATGAGTGGTTTCCTCCACCTTGGCAGTGCATGGTATTGGCTCCTGGGGGACTCAGCCTTGTGCCCTCCTACCTAGGCTCCCACTAACATGCTCCTGATCTCTGGGCTGCTGTGGCTTCTTCCAGTGTTAGATTAATCGCTTCCCCTTTTGCTGTGGGAGTTTCAGAATCCTAGTGGGAAATGGGACAAAAGCCATTTTTAGCACACATCCCCACCCCTACCAGCTAGTATGTTTCTACCCCTTTAGTTGGTTGTCTTCTTAGGAACCCAGGAAATATGTTTCCTTGTCTTGGCTGGCTTCTGAGATGCTCTGTATGAACTATTACCATGCAAAGGGCAGCCCCCTTCTTGCATGAGCAACATTTCCCTTATGTTAAAGCATCTTCCCTTTCTTTTCCTTTTTTTTTAAAGATTTTATTTCATTATTTTTAGAAAGAGGGGAAGGGAGAGAGGCAGAGAGGGAGAGACATCAATGTATGGTTGCCTTTCACCTGCCTCCAGCCACAGACCTGACTGGAGACCTGGTTTGCAACCTGGTAATGTGCCCTGGCTGGGGAATCGAACCTGCGACCTTTGGGTTCGCAGGCCAGCACCTTATCCACTGTGCTACCAGCCAGGGCATCTTCCCTTTTAATACGTTGGTAATAGACCACTATAATGGGCTCATATGTGTGGGTGGAGTTTCCCTGGGCCAGGACATTTACACTAACTACAAAGGGAAGCTTTGGGAATTTTGGAATTCCTTTTCTTCTTCCTTAACAAAGCCTAATTTTCAAGATAATTGCTTGGCTAAGGACCTGAAATATTTTAACTTACATCTCAGACTGAGTGGTGACTCCCTTGTTCCAGATGGTCACCCCTTCCTCTGAAGCAGTGGGTACCCCAGTTCAAGGGGTGAGAAACCTCATGTCATCAGAGAAATTAGGCCTAATGGGAATCAAAATGAATGACTTTAATGTTTCAAAAACATGAACCTCTTTTCTTCCTTGGCTAGTAACCTAGGCCCTGGAATGTTCTCATGGCTTTTCATCCATGTCTCTAATTGTCTCTTAGAAACTGGCCTTCCTCCATCTCTGATCCCATTGTCCTTGTGTGAATATCCCAGCTGGCAATGTGACATTGGCAGGGGAGTAGCTATCTGGTAAACTAGCTGTACTATGTACAAAGAGATGAATTGTAATAGTATATAATATGTGGCATACAATATATGATACTATATATATTTACAGAAAAACAAAGATTAACTTTCTTGGTGGAAGTTGCTTTGAAATTTTAATTGTAACACCCATATCTATATTTGCTTCAGTTTCCTAGATCATTGCTTTTCAGAATAAAGTGGCCATTCATTTAGGCAAGTGGTGAACATACAGGAAACATTTGTTTCTTTGGTCTCCACTTTTAGAGCGGATTCTTGGAGCTGCTGCTAAGTGCGCCAGAGCCTTGGCCCACCTTACCCGCCATCCTGTCCATATCTTGAAAGGGGGCTATGAGCGCTTCTCAGCCATGTACCACTTCTTCAGGACACAGAAGATCATCTGGATGCCTCAGGTAAGGCAGGGTGCTGAGCAGAGCAGGCACAGATGGGAGCATAGCCTCCCCTTGAGGAGCAGGGTAGGAGAGAGTGAAGGAGATAGGCAACCTGGAAAAGATGGAAGAAATGTTGACAATGGGCTTGGGAAATGAACTTGGGGTAGCCAGGAGGTCTCTCCCAAGATTATGAATTTATAATTGTCAGATTTGGACAAAAGCCAACATAATGTTTAAGAAATGGACCTGTTGCAGAGGGCAGGGTACAGGGTAATCCTGGATGGTAGGTTGTAGTCAGTCAAAAGTCAGACAGGCAGGGATGGGTGTCATAATTTGAGATTACCTAAGCGTTTTTTAGCTTTTGGATCCAGAGGACACTTAAGTGCAAGAAAGCAATCCCTGCCTATGAGAAGTTCTCATCTCATAGCGGGACAAGGGGTGTGGCCAAGGCTACATACAAGGTGTTTGGAGCCCAGAGAAGAGGCATGTCAGCCAACCTGAAGGAGGAGGAGCTTGTGAGGAAGAGGTATGAGGGCATATAAAGCAAGCACTAGGTGACAATGATTGGCAGGCAGGGACTGGTCCCTAGGGGACATTATGTAGTATCTGCTTTATTGAGTAGTCTGGTTGTAATGGATTGTACACATGCAAGGTTTTCTTTTTCTTTTTTTTTTTTTTTTAAGATTTTATTTCATTATTTTTAGAAAGAGGAGAGGGGAGAGAGGCAGAGGAGGAGAGAAATGTCAATGTATGGTTGCGTTTCACCTGCCTCCAGCCACAGAACTGACTGGAAACCTGGTTTGCAACCTGGTTATGTGCCCTGGCAGGGGAATCGAACCTAAGACCTTTGGGTTCGCAGGCGGGCACCTTATCCACTGTGCTACCAGCCAGGGCTACAAGGTTTTCATTCTTTCCAATAATTGTCTTTAGCTATGATATCATTTTTGCCCTTGGTACCATTTTGGGCAGATTTCATACTTTCTGGCCACTTTTAATTAATGAAAGCTTCCAATTTAGTCATATTATAAAATGATTGAGGAAATGTGCATATTAGCTATATATTTAGTGATAGGAAGGAATTATTATACAGGTTGGGCACAAAGTAGGTTTACAGTTGTTCATGTGGAAAATATCAATCATATAGTCATTAATAAATGATAATGTTTTGCATACTCATAACTGTAAATCTCCTTTTGCCCAACCCTATATTTGTTTAGGTCATGGTGACATTATTATGCTTATATTTTAAAAAATGAGTCCATATATTTTAGAGAAACATAATGAAACATTTATGGGTAAAAATAATATGATATTTGGAATTTTCTTCAAAATACTCCAGGGTAGCCCTGGCTTATAGCACAGTGGATAAGGCACCAGCTTGCAAACCCAAAGGTTGCTGGTTCGATTCCCAGCCAGGGCACAGAACCAGGTTGCAAGCCAGGTCTCCAGCCAGGTCCTTAGCTGGAGGCAGGTGAAAGGCAGCCACACATTGATGTCTCTCCCTTTCTGTCTCTCTCCCTTCCCCTCTCTCTAAAAATAATAAATAAAATCTTTAAAAAAATAATCCAGGGTAAACTGGGAAATCAGTATAAATAAAACAAAATTGGCCATTACTTGTTAATGTTTGTAGAGGGGTGATAGATACAGGGGCTTATTACACTATTCTCTGTACTTTTGTGTATTTTTGAAATAATTTTTGAAATTTTATTGTTGTTGTATTACATCCATCCCCTTTTTGCTCCCCTCTGTCCCCCTCCCCACCCACCCATTCCCCCCAAAGTCAATCCCACCTGATGTCCATGTCCATGATTCCTTTATACTAGGTTCTTGTCTAAACCGTTCCTCTTCCTTGCCTCTTCCTTCCCCCTCCCCAGAACCCCCATTCCCCCCTGACAACTGATGGTCAATTCACTGTGTTCATATATGAAATAATTTTTAAAATACTCTTCTTTTAATCCTCATCCAAAGATACTTTTTTAAAATTGATTTTAGAAAGAGAGGAAGGGGGAGAGAAAATGAAAAGGAGAAACAGTGATGCGAGAAACATCTATCCATTGCCTCCCCTACCCACCCTGACCAAGGATGGGACCCAAAACCTAGATATGTGCCCTGACCAGGAATCAAATCCTTAACCTTTTGTTGCACAGGATCATGCTCCAGCCAACTGATTCACCTGCCCAGGGTTTGAATAATTTTTTAAAAACGAGTAAAAACAATCAATCCAGTAAAAGCAAGGCTAGTTTAATATTCCATTCATAAACCAAATCTCATTTTCTATCCCCCAGAGCTGGATAGCCTTGGGTTTGCTGGGGGCTGGAAGTGGTAATGGGTGTAACTTAGCTTCAAGGACACCTCTCTCCCAGCCTTTGGGTCCTAGCCCCTTGTTGCTGAGGATCCAGAGTGAGGATATCTTGTGTGTTGTTATTTTTTCACACAGTTTTTCATTTCTTGCTCTTTCTCTTTTCCTTCTGGCACCCTATGATTCAGATGTTGGCACGATTAAAGTTGTCCCAGAGGTTCCCAAGCCTCTCCTCATTTTTTTCAATTCTTGTTTCATCTTTCTGTACTGGTTGACCATTTATGTCTTCCTTTTGTTCCAAATCATTGGTTTGAACCCCATCTTCCTTTCCTTCCCCATTGGTTTCATGTGGGTTTTCCTTCATTTCACTTATCATAGCCTTCACTTTTTCCCTTCTGTGTTTGCCATACTTAAGCATTTCTGTCAAGTCTGTGAGCATCTTTACCACTAGTATTTTGAACCCTGTGTCTGTTAGGTGGCTATCTCCTTACCACTTAGTTCTCCCACTGGAACCTTGATCTGTTTCCTTTTTTTGGGCCATACTTCTCTGTCTCCTCAACTTGGCAGGCTTCTGTGTTTGCCTCTATGTCTTAGGTAGAGCTGTTGCACCTGTTATGTTGTAAGGGGCGGAGTCTAGGTATTCATCAGTATGGGGTAGCCCATTTCACCATGTTGAGTGCTTGTTCAACGCTCAACACTCAGGCCCTTTCCAGGCACTTTTCCTGCTTCCTGTATGGGACTGGTGCCTCTCTAGCTATTGCCCTGTCTGTGGTTCTCAGAATGGGTAGGTTTGTGGATGTTCCAGGGCCATGGGGCCCTCTATACAAACAACTCTGCTAAAAGACCAGCAGTTTCTTTCTCCACCCAACCCACAGTGGTTTTCACAGTCAGAACAATGTGGCTTTATTTCACCCAGTGCTGGACTCATGAGCCACACTGTCTGGTCTGGTGCTGGGAGCACTCCCCGGGTGTCCCTTTTTTAAATATGTGACTGTGCTTTCTCCTGGCCAACCACAGCTGCCACCTTGCCACAGCTGCTGTACCACCAAACTGTGCCATCAAACCTCATCCTCTGTGTCCTAGCTCCACCCCTCCTACCTGTCTGGATGAGTATTTCTTCCTTTATCTTTGTTGGACTTCTGTGCAGCTCTGTTTTCTGGAATTTGTGGTTATCTCTAGTTTTGAGGTAGATGTATTCCTTCTTAGTTGTGGAGAGAGAATCAGCACGTCTACCTATGTCTCCATCTTGGTAGGAAGCACCATGTTTCTAAATCTAGGGTATTTATGTCAAGCTCTCCAAAAGACTATTCCTCTCCTTCTACTGAGGTAACTACACTATGATTTTCAGCTCAACAGGTGTATAGTCAATCTTCCCATCCTGCAGACACCCCTCCTCCTAGAGGAGCACCCCTTACTGGCTCTGCAGTGTTCAAAGGCACTATTTCTCTATGAACTGTTGATAACTCATTGCTCCTCCCCCTTTAAAGCTTTATTAAGGTATAGTTGACATAGGGATAACTGCCATATTTAAAATGTACAACTTGGTAGGTTTTGACATGTATATTCACCTATGTTTTGCCCTCAGAGGGGTGGGGTGGTAGTTTCAGTGCTTGGTCAGGAGTGCAGTCTTAGTTGTTTGTGGTCTTCTCTAAAATGTAGGTGCCTACTATTTACTTCTTCCTGCTCTGTTACTAATTCAGGAGCAAAAGTGGAAATTCCACTTTTCCTGTTACTGTTCTGATACACTATAAAGCAGGTGTGTCCTTACTGCTCCCCAAGGAATTCCTTATAGAAATAGAGATGGAGGCACTGAATTTGGGCTCTGAGACTGCCCCTCTACCTTAGAAAGAGTGGCTTATAATTTCTGATTTTATGTGTGGCATCCCTTAAAGTAGATTTCACCTTGAGCAAAGGGGTTTTGTGACTAAAAGAAGTATGAAGGCCACACTGGAGAGAGATGATGGTGAGACACTGAATGCTTTTACCTTGAGGGGTGGTATGGTCAGATTACATTTGGATCAACTCTGATTTCAGTGCAGAGAGCAGAGCAGTGGGGATAGAGTAGATTTGGGGAGACCTGCTAGGAGGTAGGGATGGAGAGTAAGCAGTGGATTCAAGAAATACTGAGAAAGTGGAATTGATTAATAAGTGGGGTGATGGGAGAGGGAGGAGTTGTCTAGAATAAAGCCCTAGTTTAGGTGTGGCTGACTGGTGGCCTGTGGTGTGGCTCATTGAGTTGGTGGACGCCGGTGGAGGAGACAGTGTGAGGAAGGCAGCAGGCTCAGTTTGGACATGTTAGTTTCAGATATCTGTTTCTTTTTAATTTAAAGAAGACTAATTGCTGTTTTTAATTTTTATTTTATTTATTCATTTATTTCATCCTCTCCTAAAGATATTTCTCCATTGCTTTTAGAGAGAGGGACAGGAAAGGGAGAGGGAGAGAGGCAGAGACAAATACAGTCAGACATCTACGTATGTGAGAAAGAAACATGGATTAGTTGCCTTTTGATGTGCACCCTGACTAGAGATCAAACCCATGACTTTTTGGTCTATGGATCACACTCCAACCAACTGAGCCACAATGACCAGGGCCAGATACCTGTTTCTTTTGTATTTGTTGATGCAGCTGTCAAAATTGTGTCATCTAGAATTAACAAGTGCTTGCTTTTTACAGCACAGCATGCTTTTATCCATGCCACACCCTCTTCCCCTGCATTCTGTACAAGCACAGGAGAGGAAGCTGGTTTGAAAGTAGAAGAAAGAGAGTTGATAGATTTGTGATGGGCATTTAGTGAGATTTTCCAAATGGAACTAGGAGGATTTCATTCGACTCCAGCAAGTTGAGGATCCTGGGTGAGGTCAACCTGAGCCCTGGGAACACTTCGGGTCACATCTGCAAATAGCAGGTCTAACTGCAGGTAAAAGTGTTGTGAATCTCTTTTGCAAACTTGAGGATTTTCTCTGCCCGATATCTGTTCTTTGATAGAGGTTTTTGAGGCTGATAGTTGGGGAAGGATGTTGGCTTGCAGTAGGTTCACTGGGAAGGGAAATGTGCCAGAATGCTCTGAAGCACTGAAGTGGATAGTGAAATAGCTTGAGATACTTAAGATGCTATTTGAGTCAGGCTTAGAGCCAAGAGGAGTTTTTAATACTGGGTATGACCTTTGAAGTTACATAGGTCAGCATTTCCCATGGAATACTGGTGGGAAAAAAATTATGATCTCATAGATATTAGAAATGTGAGTTTACACAATATTAGTGGAATTCTCTTTTTTTAAATTAAAAAAATTATTTATTTTAAGAAAGGGGAAAGCAGGGACAGAGACAGGGAGAGAAACTTTGATGTGCAAGAGAACATTGAACAAACATTGGTCAGTTGTCTCCTGTACATGTACTGGGGATCAAACCCTCAACCATGGATGTGCCTGGATTGAAATTGAACTGATGACCTTTCACTTTATGGTGGGATGACACTCATCCAACTGAGACACACTGGTCGGGGCTCTTTTTTTTTTTTTTTTTTTTTTAGGGGGGAGCTCTTTTTTCTTCTTTTTTGGTTTTCCTTGGGTTTTGCCTAGGTTTTATTTTACTAAATAGCACAAGTACCTTTTTAATTCATGCCAACAATAACTACGTAACCACTGTTTTATTACAAACATCTGAGTTATAAGAGGTCAGCCCCAAAAAAACATTAGAAAACTTTACTCTAGCTCTCTGTTCCCTGGAGGCACATTTTTTTTTTTTTAATTCATTAAACAAGTTTATTGAGCACCCACTATGTGTAAGGCATTGTGCTCGGTGCTGCAATTTTTGAAAAATGACAAAACTGCTTGTAGGATCTGACCCAGTTGGAGGCACATTTTGAGAACAATCTTAGATTTGCATCCTTTTTTTGGCTGTTTTCCAACTTGTTTATATAATTAGTTTCATTATTTGATAACTTTTTTCCTAACCACATGATTGATGCTCTAATAATCTTTCCTTGGAACAATCATATTTTATAATTTTCCCAGCTTTATTGATATGTGATTGCTAGATAATAAATTTAAGGTGTACAACATGATGATTTGATATATCTATATATCTATATCTATATATATATATATATAATGAGGTATAATAAGGTAGTCACATCCATCTCACAAAATTACCTTTTTGTGTGTGTGGTAAGAACATCTACTCTGTTAGCAATTTTCAAGTATATAATACATAGTACTGTTAACCATAGTAATTATGCTATATGTTAAATCTCTGGGATTTACTCACCTTATATCTGCAAGTTTGTACCCTTTCACCAACATCTTTCTATTCTCCTTTCTTGTCCCTGTCCTTGGCATCAACACTCTGCTCTCCATTTCTATGGGTATGACATTTTTAATGTCCGCATATAAGTGAGATTATTTGTTTTTCTCTATCTGACTTATTTCACTTAGCGTAATACCCTCAAGGGCTATCTCTGTTGTTGCAAATGACATTTTTATAGCTGGACAATATTCCCTTGTATATATATGCCATATTTTCTTTATCCATTCATCCATTGATAGACGCTTAGGTTGGATATTGTAAATAATGCTGCAGTGAGTGTGGGGGTGCAAATACCTCTTTGAGATAGTGATTTTGTTTCTGTTGGATATATATCTGGAAATGGGATTACAGGATCATATGGTAGTTCCATTTTAACTTTTTAGGACCCTCCATAATGTCTTCCATAGTGGTGGTAGTTAGTGAATTTCTTTACTGCTGGACTTCTTTGAGCTTTCCATTGCTAATGTAAATGGTGAGTTTTTGAGAGAGGTATATGACAGGTGCTGCTTCCCATATGTACTTGGTTCTCTGAACCTTTTTCCCACAGGGAATAGTGAGAGACCAGTGTTTCTTAGAACACACTTTGAGAAATGTTACTTTGGGCCAGGGATTCAGTAAGCTTCCATTTAAGTGTTGGCCTGTTCTCCCTACCCCTCTATCAGAAATCATCAGAACTTCATAAGAATTCATTTGCTGATAACAAATAGGCTCTTGTGAATGGCTTCGTTGTGTTTTTTTTTTTTTTTTTAAGATTTTATTTATTATTTTCAGAGAGAGGAGAAGGAAGAGAGGCAGAAGGGGAGAGAAATATCAATGTATGGTTGCCTTTTTCCTTCCTCCAGTTATGGACCTGGCTGGAGACATGGCTTGCAACCTGGTTATGTGCCCTGGCTGGGATTCAAACCAGCGATCTTTGGATTCACATGCAGGTGGCCTTATCCACTGTGCCATCAGCCAGGGTGGCTTCATTGTTTTTTAAATGTATTTAACTTATGGTGGCCTCTGAGTGTAATAAAAGGGCTGTTCTGCCCCATACTTGCCCTCCCCGAACTAGACGCACCCTGTGTTTAGGCAGTTGTTGGCCATGGGATGTTAGACTCCAATTTTTAGACTCCACAGCCAAATGCAAATAGCTGCTGTGGCAGGAAGTAGAATGTTGGTGTTGAGAATCAGTACATTGTACTATGATGCTGTGCTATGGCTCAGCATCCTTTTGTTACTACCAGCCCTATAATCCCTCGTGTAAATTATTAGTTGCCAATCTCCTTGAATGCCCAAATCTCAATTTTATGCACTGTTCTGGAATATCTTTCTAAACTGTTTGCTGAACCACATTTCAAGAGCAATCCTGCCCTCCTCCCATCCCCAAATGAAAACAACTTCCTCTCTAGGGAATATTTATAGAAGCCTTTCTCCTTTTCCACCTTAGGAGCTGGATGAATTTCAGCCATACCCTGTTGAAATAGTGCAAGGCAAGATCTACCTGGGCAATTTTAGGCAAGCCTGTGACCCTAAAATTCAGAAGGATTTGAAAATCAAAGCACATGTCAATGTTTCCATGGAAACAGGGCCATTGTAAGTAGCAATACTATTGATTTTGAAATTTTTTATTGATTGATTTTTTTGAGAGAGAAGTATTGACCTATTGTTTCACTTATTCATACATTCATTGGTTGATTCCTACATGTGCTCTGACGGAGAATCAAACCCTCAACCTTGATGTATTGGGATGATGCTCCAGCCAACTGAGCTACCTGGCCAGGGCCACAATATTATTGATTTTTTAAAGATTTAATATCTTTTGTTTATATGATACAAGATTCCTACAACAATAAATTAATTTAAAAAACGATTCCTGGTGCCATGCATTTATAGAGTTGAAAGGGATCTTAGGAGTCAGCATGCCCTGGAGTAGGATCTGCACTTAATTTCATCTGTTCCTGGCCTATAGCCTTATTTCCTGGTTTGGCTGTGGCATCCTCTTCTCCTAACTGAGACCCTCATACTTGCTCTTTAAATCTCATCAAAAACAATACTTTCCTGGTATCTAACATTATGGTACAAAGTATCCTATTCTACCCTGCTATGCCTATCTTAGACCCCTGAGAAATAACCTTCCATTCAGGCTGCTATAATGAAATGCTGTAGACTGGTGGCTTGTAAACCGCATACATTTAGTCTTGTGGTGTGGAGGGTGGGAAACCCAAGATCAGTGCAGCAGGGATTTGCTCTCTGATAAGAGCCTGCTTTCTGGTTCATACACAGTCACATTTTCACCATGTTCTTCCATGGTAGAAGGGACAAAGGAACTGTCTGGGGCCTCCCATTCATGAGGCTCCACTCTCATTGCCAGATTTACAATCCCACCTTAAACAAACAAACAAACAAAACCAGACAAAACATCTAAAACAATGGTTTTCAGACAAGTGTTGATAGCACAGAACAGTGATCCTTGAGAGAAGGGATAAAGCTAAAGTGAGTCCCACAAACAACTTAGCTTATTTCTTGGAGATTGCTTGAAGTTTACAGTAGAGGAAGGGGACCAAAACAGATCCTGTCATTCTTTCTGAATTGACAGTATAGAGTTGAGAATTTTGAGAGGTCAAGTTGGCTAGAAATCACAGGAGAGACCTATGTAAGGAATAGAGAACTAAATACAAAGAAAGGGCTTTAGACATCTGCAAAGAGTCCTACTATGTCTTCAGCTGAGTACTTATAAGTACATGCATATGAGGAAACTACTCAAGGCTGGGTGAAAGAAAAAATAAAAAATAAACAGTAGAAATGAATGGAAGAACAATCTTCACAGATTATGTGGGGCTAGGAGTAGCTTGTGTTTCAAGTTAGAGTAGACAAAATTCATAATATACAGGGCATCAAATAGAGTACTGAGAAGAGTATTGCCTCAGTAGAGAGGAAAAACTAGCCCAAGATTAGGGATTGGTGAATTTGAAGATACAGCAATAGAAAGTGTCCAAAATGAAATATAGGAAAGAAAGATTTAAATAAAAAAGAATGGATCTTCAGTGAGATTGAGACAGTTTTAAGTGGCCTACCATATGTGTAATTAGAATTTCCAAAGGAGAGGCAAATGAGAAGGCAGAAATGTTTGAAGATAATGGCGAACATTTTTTCAAATTTGATGAAAAAACTGGATAAATTCACAGATCTAAGCATCTCAACAGAAAGGAAACCACACTAAGGCATATCTTTGGTTAATACCAAAAATGAGAAAATCTTAAAAGTAGCTAGATAAAAAAGATGCATTATATAACAAAGAACAAAGGTAAGGATGGTAGCAGACTTCATATGAGAAACAATGAAATTGAGAAAACTGAAGGACTAAAAGAAAAATGTAAACCTAGAAATATAATCAGTAAAAATATCTTTCAAATAGGAATGGAAAGTACTTTATTTTTCAGGCACATCAACAGATATGCACTCCAAAACATATTAAAGGAAGTCTTTCAGGTAGAAGGAAAAAAATACCAGATGGAAATTTGAATCTATACAAAAAGAATAAAGATCACCAGAAATGATAATTATGTACAATATTTCCCCCTTGTTTTTAAATATTTTCAAACATGTTTAAATAAAAAATAATAACAATATATTTTGGGATTATAACATATGTAGAAGTTACATGTAAGCCCATAATTTTCTAAGGGAGGAAGAGGGAATATACTTGTAAGGTACATGAAATGGTATAATGTTACTTGAAAGTAGACCACAGTGAGTTAAAGATGTATTCTATACACTAAAGTAACTAAAAAGCAGACCAAACCAAAAATAAAGGAGATAGGATTAATAAAATGACAAAAGGGATAGAATGGAGTCATATAAAAATTCAATCCAAAAGAAGACAGAAAAAGAGAACAAAGAAGAGATGAGACTAATGGAAAACAAATAGCAAGATGATCGATTCAAATTCAGTCATATCAATAATCGCACGAAGTGAAGATTGTCTAAATATTCCAATTAAAAGGCAGAGGTTTGGGTGAGTGGGGAGGGGGACAGAGGGGAGCAAAAAGGGGATGGATGTAATACAACAACAATAAAATTAAAAAAAAGTCAGAGGTTGTTGGCTGTCTACAAGAAATATACTTTATTTATTTTAAGATTTTATTTACTACTTTTAGAGAGGGGAAAGGGAGAGAGGCAGAGAGGGAGCTGAGGGAGGGAGGTGCGGTTACAAAAGGCCAACACAAGGTGTCCTTGGTGTTAAAACTGCTTAGTATTGTGATTGAGGGTGGATATATGAACCTACGTAGGTGATAAATTTGTATAGAAATTATTACACACACACACACACACACACACACACATATAAGGAAAACTGGGGAAATCTGAATACAATTGATGGGTTGAATTAGTGTAAATTTGCTGGTTGTGTTTATATATATGTGAATATATAAATTCACATGAACTTATAGTATAATTAAAAGTAAATAAAAATAAATAGGAATTATTATTTTTAATATTTTATTTTATTTATTTATTTAGAGAGAGGGGAAGGAAGGGAGAGAGAAGGATGGAAACATTGATGTGAGAGAGATAAATCAATTGCTGGCCTGCAACCCAGGTATATGTCCTGACTAGGAATAAAACCAGCAACTTTTCAGTTCACAGGCCTGCACTCAATCCATGAGCCACACCAGCCAGGACAACATACGAATAATTTTGAGCAACTTCATGCTAATACATTTAAAAATTTGGGTTAAATGAACACATTCCTTGAAAGACTCAATCTACCAAATCTCTCTTAATAATAAACAGATATTCAGAATAGCCCTATATTAAAGAAATAGAATTCATAGTTAAAAAAATATTTTTACAAAGAAAACTCTAGGCCCATAGGGCTTTATAAACTCTTCCAGAAAATAAAAGAGGAGGGAACCCTTTCCAATTCATTTATGAGACCATCATTATTTTGATATCTAAATCTGGCAGAGGCTTTACAAGAAAGGAAAACTATAGTTCAGTAACATCATGCACATAGGTACAAGAAAGTTCTTAAAATTTTTTTCGCAAACTGGATCTGCCCAAAAATATATGAAAAGGATAATATCTTATGAAAATGTGTTTGTTCCAGGAAGGCAAAATTGGCTTCACATTAGAAAATTAATGTAATTTATCATATTAACAGACTAGAAAAGAAAACAATTTGTCTTCAAAATAAATACAAAACAATGGCACTCTGCAATTACTATAACTATTTTTTTAAGTTTACATTTACACATAAAATTGACAATATGATGGTTCATAAATCAAGACTCACTGAATTTCAGAAGATTAAAGTCACATACAGTTTACTTTAACCACTCTGCAATTGATATAGAAAGCAATAACTTAAAAATATAACCAGAAATTTCTTAGACATTTAGAAAATAATTTCTAAGTAGCCCATAGATCAAAGACAGTCTCATAATAGAAATTATGAAAAATTTCAACAATATGATAACGAAAATGTAGCATATCAAAACTTGTGGATATAGCTAAGTTGTGTTTAGAAGGAAATTTATAGCCTTAAATGCATTTAGTAAAAAGAAAAAAGGTAGGAGTCTTCTGGCCAAGAAGGAAGCATAGGTAGACATGCTTTGCCTCCTCACACAACCATAAGGATAAAAAAAAAACTGTATCAAACAAAAAAACAGCCAAAGCTGCCAGAAAATTGAACTGTATGGAAGTCCAACAACCGAATATTTAAAGAAGAAATACTTATCCAGATAGGAGAGGTGGAACCAGGAAGCTGGGTCAGAGTGAATGTGGTATGGCAGAGGCGAGGTGGTGGCAAGGTAGTGGCTACAGCTGGCAAAACTAGCAGTTATGCATTAATGTGTGGTGGCGGAAAGCAAAGGAGGACACCTGGGGAGCAATCCCAGTCCTAAGCCAGATGGAGCAGCTCACAGTTCCAGCACAAGAAAAATAAAGCTTCACAGCTTCTGGCTGTGAAAGCCAGTGGGAGTTGAGGCAGTGGAGGAAACTGCCCATTTCAGGAGAGTGTTTAGAGGGCCTCATGGTCCTAGAAAATAAGCAAGCTCATCCATTCTAGGAACCATCACCAGGGCAACATCTAGAGAGGTGCCAGTCATATACGGGAAGTGGGTGAACTGACTGGAAAAGGGGCCAGTGCCTAGGAAGTGACATTCTTCCCTCTTTGACCCTTCCCCCATGTACAGCACCACAGAGTGGTGAAATAGGTCACCCTGCATTGACAATATCTAAGGCTCTCTCCCTTACAACATAACAATTGCAGCAGCTCTAATACACAGAAGCAAACATAGGAGCCTGTCAAATTGAGAAGCCAAAGGAGTATGACCTAAATGAAAGAACAGATCAAAACTCTACAGAGAGAACTAAGCAAAAAATAGATAGCCAACCTATCAGATGCACAGTTCAAAACATTGGTGATAAGGATGCTCACAGAAAATTATTGAGTATGGTCACAAAATAAAGGAAGAAATGAAGGTTATGCAAAATGAAATTAAAAAATATATACCAGGAACCAATAGTGTTGGGAAGGAAGCTGGGATTCAAATAAACTATTTGCAACATAAGGAAGAAATAAACATTCAATAGTAATAAAGGAATAAGAATTCAAAAAAATGAGGAGAGATTAAGAAGATTTTGGGACATCTCCAAAAGTGTCAATATTTGAATCATAGGGATGCCAGAAAGAGAAGAGAAAAGAGCAAAAAACTGAAACCTTATTTGAAAAAATAATGTAAGAAAACTTCCCTAGTTTGGCAAAGGAAATAGACATACAAGTTCAGGAAGCACAGAGAGTCCCAAACAAATTGGACCCAAAGAGGACAATACCAAGATGAATCATAATTAAAGTGTCAAAGGTCAAAGATAAAGAGAGAATCATAAAGCAGCAAGAGAAAAGCAGAGAATTACCTGCAAGTAAAAGTTTCCATAAGACTTGTTAGCCTATTTCTCAGAAGAAACTTTTCAGGCAAGAAGGGACTGGCAAGAGGTATTCAAAGTGATGAAAAGCAAGGACCTACAATCAAGATTACTCTATCCAGCAAAGCTATCATTTAGAATGGAAAGGCAGATAAAGTGCTTCTCAGACAAGGTAAAGCTATAGGAGTTCATCATCACCAAACCCTTATTATATGAGATGTTAAAGGCACTTATTTAAGAAAAAGAAGGTCAGAACTATAAACAGTAAAATGACAACAAACTTGCAACTATCAACAACTGAATCTAAAAACATAAACAAAAGCAAACTAAGCAAACAACTAGAACAGGATCAGAATTATAATGGAGATCATATGGAGGATTATCAATGGGGATGAGAAAAGGGAAGAATGAAGGAAAAGGTAGAGGGATTAAGAAGCATAATTTGCCCTGGCTGGTGGCACAGTAGATAAGGCATCAGCCTGCAAACCCAAAGGTCGCTGGTTCGATTCCCAGCCAGTGCAACATAACCAGGTTGCAAGCCAGGTCTCCAGCCAGGTCTGTAGCTGGAGGCAGATGAAAGGCCACCATACATTGATGTTTCTCTCCCTCTCTGCCTCTCTTCCTCCTCTCTGAAAAATAATTCTTTAAAAAATCTTAAAAATAAAAAAAGCAGCATAATTTGTTGGTACAAAATAAACAGAAGAATGTTAAGAATAGTAAAGGAGTCCTGGCTGGTGTGGCTCAGTAGATTGAGTTGCTGGCCTGCAAACCAAAGGGTCACTGGTTCTATTCCCAGACAGAGCACATGCCTAGGTTGTGGGCCTGGCCTCCAGTTGGGGTGCGAGAGAGGCAACCACACATTAATGTTTCTCTCCCTCTCTTTCTTCTCCCTTGCACTCTCTCTAAAAGAATAAATAAATAATCTTAAAAAAAAAAAAAAAAAAAAGAGAGTAGTAGGCCCTGGTTGGTGGCACAGTGGATAAGGTGCTGGCCTGTGAACCCAAAGGTCGCTGGTTCAATTCCCAGCCAGGGCACATAACCAGGTTGCAAGCCAGGTCTCCAGCCAGGTCTGTAGCTGGAGGCAGGTGAAAGGCAACCATATATTGACATTTCTCTCCCTTTCTTCCTCCCTCCCTGCTCTTCTCTCTAAAAATAATAAATAAAATCTTAAAAAAAAAAAAAAAAAGAATAATAAAGAAAATGGAGAAGCCAAAGAACTTGTATACATGATATATATATAC